>SEYY01021657.1:110000-112500 GCA_009176605.1 Armadillidium nasatum
AATTAACATTAACTTTAATTTAGTAACTTAAATAAAACCACTAACTTAAATGGTTCAAAATATCGTAGCAAAATCTTAACTATAACCCCACAGAAATTCAATTATTTATCTATAATTTATCAAATTATCAATAAGAGCACATCATTTTAAGTACAAGAATATTTACAAAACACAACTATTTTTTAAAATACACTCAGTGTCCATTCCTGTCACAAAGATGTGTCATCGTAAACAAAATTGAATGTGTTTGAACCACGTCTTATTTAGATTTGAGAATAGAAAAGACCTTAAACGATAGAAACACTGGAGATCAAACATTACAAGTTTATTAGTATAATTACAATATTAAAGTTTACTTTATATAATTAAGCCAATAATATTAACACTACATTTAAATGGTTACGAATATATTAAATCCGGCAAGATCTATAATAACCCGCCCCGGTTAAAAATTTATTTACATTTTTTTTCTATTAATCAGGCATCAATAATCATTAATTTTAAGATTATAATCATATTATTGAATTATCTATTATTAAGATATTTTCAAATATCAATCTATTATTCTACCATTTATATTTATTTACACGAGTGGATTCCATTTCCTGTTTTTAGCTACCATAAATTAATTAATATTGGGAAACGATCGTCATCAAATAATTCTACATATGACCATAACTTTTTTATAATTATTAATATTTAATTATTCTAATTATTATTGTGTAGAATATAATTATCAGTTTAGAGAGAGAGCTATAATCCATAACACTCAACTTAACCCTGGAAAATTTCTTATCTCTACAGCACATTCCACGAAATTACAGTCCAAGTATTCTTTAAGTAACAAGAGGTGAATGACAATATTAATGCAAAAAACTACCAACTCAGAAACGTGAAAATGAAACTGCCGTATCACTAATCAGAGGACATCTGTCTTTTGACCTTTAAAGAGTGAAGCCAACACGTATAACGCCAACAAAATGATACACAAATAATATTGTTATCTTATACCATTTATTGAATAAAATTTATTATTAATTATACACAACTATTCTAACTAATAAATGGATATAATCAGAATCACGAGCTTCACTAATCCAATAACCCCTTCCAAGAAATTTCTTCTTATCATTCAAACGCACAAATATTTCATTTAAGTACAAAAGATATTCTCACCATTAAACACAACTATTCTAATTTATTCTCTATATTAGCTGGCCATTGTTAACATTAGATCTATCTATAATTAAAGGAAACGATCAAGAGGATCAAAAAAACACGCATCATTAGTCGAACCATCAATCATTATTATAGTTAGCATATATATAAAAACACTACAAAATTAAGGTCCGGAATCGGCAAATCCATAACCTACAGAAATTTCTTTTTACAGCACAAACAATTTTAAGTACATAAGGATAATTTCAAAACAGTACAAACTAATTCTCAACTATTTTCATGGCATTATTATATATAGTTTTTGGATCTATAGTAGGGAAACGATCAGCCAAACCTTACAATTTATGACAATTAATAACTTTAAAAGCTATGACATATAATAAAAACACTAACAAATGGTCGAATCGGCAAAATCCATAAACCCCCGAAATTTCTTTTTACAGTACATATTCAATTTTTATTAAGTTACAGCATTATTTCAAAACATAACTATTTCATATTTTCAGTGGCAATGTTTTAATGAACATATAGGGAAACGAATCGCTACAATAACCAACTTTTATTATTTAAATGACACATTAACTATATAGTACATATAATAATAAAAACACTTACAATTAAAAATGGTCGAAATCAGGCAAAATCCATAACTTATACTACATTAGAAATTTCATATTTTAAAACGTATAATTATAGATTATTATTTTCATACATTCAATTTTAAGTATACTAAGATATAATTTCTAAAAACAAACATTTCACCTAATTATCAGTGGCCCATGTTTTGATCTTATTATAGGGAAATTTACGTATCTTAGACCCAAACCATACATTTTAATGAGCCATTTACTTTAAGTAAACAATAACACTAGCAATAATAGTCGAAATATGGGCAAATCACAATATTATTCCTACTATACGGAAATTTAATTTTATTAATTAACAGCACAAATTTCAATTTTTAAGTACAAGAATATTTTCAAAAACACAACTATTATCAATTTATATTTTCAGTGGCCATGTTTTTAACTATAGGGAAACGATCGCCTAACAACATTATGACCATACTTTACTTAAAAGTTAACATAGTATTAAATTATATATAAATACACTACAAAAAAGTGCGATACGAACCAATAAAAGGACAATAGGTCTTCATCGAGACCTCGAAAAACATAGTAAAGTCTACCTTCTTTTGATTTGACAGTTTCTACCACTTCTAATCCACAGGTCCAATTAATCTTATAGGGCCCTTTGGGAATTAAACAAATCGGTACAGAATATAATATTAAAAACACAAATTCATCATTCATTATTTTCA
>SEYY01021657.1:117500-130000 GCA_009176605.1 Armadillidium nasatum
TATATATATATATATATATATATATATATATATATATATATATATATATATATATATATATTATATATATATATATATATATATATATATATATATATATATATATATATATATATATATATATATATATATATATATATATATATATATATATATATATATATATATATATATATATATAATGACATTTTTAGAAGCTTTTATTTTCTGCGCAAACTTAACTCCTTCTTGCTAGCGCTAAAGAAAGACTTTAAAATTTTCCCTTGAGTAGAGTTAGAGATAATAGAAAGAGAATTAAAGATAATAGAAAAAGATATAAACTATTATTACTTAAACTTTTCAGATAAGCCAGCCATAACAAAGATTGTATTAAAATGTTTCTAAAAAAAGTACATTGTATGATATCTAAAAACTTTTCCTTTTCATTCAAAATATCAAAGAATTCTCCTTAATTTCTGCTCACATAATTTTCAAAACATTTAAATTTTAAAGATCAGACCTTTTAAATTTTAAAGATCAGATCTTTTCCTTTTAAAATTTTAATAAAATTGAACTTTAAAGATCTGACCTTTCTCATTTTACAAGATAAAATTTAACTTTATTACAGAAGCTTATTTGCATTTTATTTGAAAAAAAGAATTTTTTATAGTAAAAAATACATAATTTAGTATTTTAATTTTTTTTGTAATAGAATAAAGAAGAATATTTAATATTTAATTTTTTAAAGAAAAAGAAACGCAACGTTTAGTAATTTTAATTTTTATTTATCTTTATTTTTCTTTACAGTAATCTTTTTTAATTTTAATTTAAATTTTTTTTTTCCTTTTTCTATGAGCAATTTTTTGTACATTAAAATTTAACATTCATTCGTTTTAAGACCAACTAAGCTCAGTTTTGGGCATTTAAGAAGCCATTCCTACTTCATTAATTCTCTTCTAAAGAGGTTACATTATACAATGGCTTTTGTTATCAAGTTTCCTTCTCTGCAATTTAAAGATTTTGCACGTAATGCAATCAACAGAATTTTTAATAACAGTATCTATAAAGTTCAATGAAATTTGATTATATTATATATATATATATATATATATATATATATATATATATATATATATATATATATATATATATATATATATATATATATATATATATATAATATATATATATAGTATATATATATATATAATATATATATATATATATATATATATATATATATATATATATATATATATATATATATATATATATATATATATATATATATATATATATATATATATATATATATATATATATATATATATATATATATATATATATATATATATATATATATATATATATATATATATATATATATATATATATATATATATATATATATATATATATATATATATATATATATATATATATATATATATATATAATATATATATATATATATATATATAGAAGAGAGTCATACAGAATAGAGGAAAGTAAAATTTGTATGACAATATTGTACTGAATGAAGACTTAAAAATTCTTTGAGGAAAACATCGGACAAACTCTTCACATTTTAATCAAAAATTTCATCTACAATAAAATTGAAGTATTTTTTTTTTTTTTACTGCTAGCTTTTATTTTAATTCGAGAAGGGACTCTTTCACTCCTATACCTCCTTCTCTTCTTTCTTCTTATATTTACTATATATATATATATATATATATATATATATATATATATATATATATATATATATATATATATATATATATATATATATATATATATATATATATATATATATATATATATATATATATATATATATATATATATATATATATATATATATATATATATATATATATATATATATATATATATATATATATATATATATATATATATATATATATATATATATATATATATATATATATATATATATATATATATATATATATATACTTTTAATACCTTTTTGAAGGGTATTAAAAGAATAAATTCATATATTTACGTTCATTACAGTAATTAAATAAATATATATATATATATATATATATATATATATAATATATATATATATATATATATATATATATATATATATATATATATATATATATATATAATATATATATTATTTATATATTTATTTATTTTTATTATATTGTTTAATAGTAATGTTCTAAACATCATAAATATTCCAAACATTAAAAAAAAATTTAATATAAATACATTTCAAGAAATTAAAATAAATTGCTATTTAATAAATTAATTCTGAAAATTAGAGAAAAAAAATAAAAAGTTTACCAACGTCAGCAATCTTATTTTCTTTATATACATTCTATTTAAGCAATTACTTTCTGAAATAGATTCAATTTTAACTCCCAAAATGATTCATTTCGAATTCTTTAAAACTTTAGAATTAGAAAACTTATCACGTGATTTCGAATCGAAATAAAAAAAATTTTCTCTGTCTGTAAAATTCGAAAATTCGTCATAAAAATAGTAAAAAATTCCACCATCACGAATTTCATTTTTAATTTCATACAACAAATATTTTAGTGTAGTTTTGTTGAGTAAATGGTTCGTAAAATTTAAACTAAAGAATATATTAGTAATTTTAGTATATTTTTATTGCATAAATGATTTAGAAAATTTTAGATAGAGAATATTATAGTTTATTTTAGTTTATTTTTGTTGAATAAATGGTTCGTAAAATTTTAACTAAAGAATATTTTAGTTAATTTTGGTATATTTGATTGTACAAATGATTTATAACAACTGAGCTAAAGAGTATTTTAGTTTATTTGAGTTTATTTTTTTTTTTGAATATATTCATAAAATTTTAACAAAAGAATATTATAGTTATTTTAGTATATTTTTATTGTTTAAATGATTTATAACATCTGAGCAATAGAATATTTTAGTTTATTTTAGTTTATTTTTGTTGTTGAATATATTCATAAAATTTTAACTAAAGAATATTTTAGTTATTTTCGTAATATTTTTGTTGCATAAATGATTAATAAAATGTTAAGGAAAGAATATTAATTAACTTAAATAAAAATTAATAATTCTATAATATAATCGACCAAAATTAATTGTTCCTCAAGTGTGGAACTAAATAATTAATTTTAAATTTTAGTAATATTATGGAAAAAAAAAAATTTAAATCTCAATAATACAAATATGGAAATTAAATTAATTCGCTGCAATTTTAAATGTTATCAGTAAATTAATGAATCAAAACTTGAAAAAATAATCATACATACATACATACATACAAACATGCATACATACATACATACATACATACATACATACATACATACATACATACATACATTTATACATATATACATACATATTTTTATGTATATTCGTGCATAAATACATATTTTTACTGTTATTCTGAACGTTTATTTAAAAGATAAATAGAAAAAATATTTGCAGAATGAATATAAAATCATGCGTTTCATAACGCAAGTCGTTCTATTTGCAACAAACAAAAAAAAAAAACGAAAAAAACAAATTATAAGCAACAAAGTTTTTTTTTTTTTTAATGGAGAAAATTTGTTTAAAAACAGAAATATAGGAGAAAAAAAAACTGAAAAAAAGGCATGATGTTTTCCAGACTTAAAAATAGAAGAAGATGAAAAAGATGCCATTAAAAAAAAAGAAAAAAAAAAACAGGAAAAAACTTGTTTTTTCTTTCTATTTTCCAGTCTTAAATATTGCGTTTGTAATGAGTTTTAATTACTGCTGGAAAAATTGGTGTAAATTAGACGCATTTAGAAATGCAATGGAAAGCCTCTCTATGTATATATATATATATATATATATATATATATATATATATATATATATATATATATATATATATATATAGCCTTTCTGTTTGTTCAAACTGTCTAAGTTTCAGGTTAGTTAGTTCGTTTTATTTTCCTTTTAATTTACCTGTAATTTAACCGAGGTGTTTCTGTCATTTCACCTGTCTATACATACACACACACATATATATATATATATATATATATATATATATATATATATATATATATATATATATATATATATATATATATATATATATATATATATATATATATATATATATATATATATATATATATATATATATATATATATATATATATATATATATATATATATATAAGAACTCTGAATACAATGCATTTTCATTAATTTTTTAATATAACTGAATTAGCAACGTGAATAAAGGCTTTCAAAATTTGAGTTGTACAATGAAAAGCTCAAATAATAATATTTGAAAGCATTACTCGAACTGAAAAGATAAATGAAAGAAATGCTTTCATATTTCGTTGTGCTTTCATTGTCAATGTTTGTTTTTAAAAATTTTGAATTTGAAGGAAAAAAAAAAAAAAGGAATATGTGTCCCTATTTCGGATAGTATTCGGAAATCAACAAACGTGTTCCTTTTTCAGTGAATATATAAATAAATGTGTTCGTTTTTCAGAGAATAAATATAAATAAACGTGCTCCTTTTTTTAAAGAATATATAAACAAACGTGTACCTATTCTAAAAAATATGTAAACAAACGTGTTCCTTTTTCAGAGAATATATATGCAAACTTGTACATTTTTCACAGAATATTTAAATAAATGTGTTCGTTTTACAGATAATATATAAATAAACGTCCTTCTTTTTCAGAAAATATATCAACAAAAATGTGCCTTTTTCAATGAATATATCAATAAATGTATCGCTTTTTCAAACAATATTTTAATAAATGTGTTTCTTTTTCAGAGATTGTATAAACAAACGTGTTTCCTATTTCAGAGAATATATCAACAAAGGTTACCTATTTCAATGAATATATCAACAAACGTATAGCTATTTCAAAGAAAATATAAACAAAAGTGTTTTATTTTCAGAGAAAACACAAAATAACGTGTTCCTTTTTCAGAGAATGTATAAAATAAATATTCCATTTTCAAAGAATATTTAAAAAAGTGTACCTTTTTTCAGAGAATATATAAAAAAAATATTTTTCCCATTTCAATGAACGCATAAACAAATGTGTTCCTTTTTCAAAGAATAGAGCGAGAACAAGTAGAGTTAAACCAAGGTTTGTTAGGTTTAGTAGAAGGGAAAGAATATGGAATGTACGCATCCATACCAGAGAGAATCACCTCGGTTATGCGCTCAGCACACTCCGAGTTACCCCTCCCACGAAAGCAATAATCATTCCATGGGAAATCAGTGAAGTACAACCGCAAGTCAGATCAGTTAGCGGCACCGAAGTGCCACAAACGTCTCCTCGCCGAAGGCGGGGGCCGTTCTTGCGGAAGACTAAAAGAGATAGAACAAGATACGGAGATAAGAAGGTGATCGGATGAACCCAGAGGAGGAAAGAGTTTAACATTATAAGGAGAAGGATAAGAAGTAAGGAAAAGATCAAGTATGTTGGGTTCATCAACAAGACGGTCAGGGATACTGGTAGGGAGCTGCACCAACTGTTCTAGGTTGTTCTGGATAGAAAAGTTGTAGGCGAGTTCACCGGCTGGATCATGAGAACTAGATGATAGTCATTGGCGGTGGTAAACATTGAAATCACCTAAAACGATGATTTCGGAGAAAGGAGAAGACAGAATGTGTTCTATTTTGGAGTTTAAATAGTCGAAGAATTTTGGATAGTCAGTAGAATTAAGAGATAGATAAACAGAACAAATAAATTTAGTAGTAAAATTGCAAGAGACCTTTAGCCATAAAGTAGAAAATTCAGGAGACCCCAAATTAGAGACAAAAGAGCAAATAACATCGTTGCGCACATATGTGCAACAACCGCCTTTGGCTGAAAATTGAGGATAGAGAAAGTAGGAGGTAACAGAATAAGGTTTGCTGTCAGCACACTCACTGAGAAACAAGAGATGAGGTTTAGAAGAAGAGAGATGGTGTTCGACAAAGGTGAAATTAGGAAAAAGACAGCGAATGTTACAGAAATTAATGAAAAAAGAAGACCGTGCACCAGGGCAAGCCAGACGCCGGGTCATGGCGGCACCATCCCTATCATCGGAGGCCTCCAATTCCCAAGTGATGATGGGGTGAGGGTGGTGGTTGAGGGGCATTCTTTGGATGCCGCCCCTCGAAGCATCTCCGAGGCAGTTGTCAGTTTCGCCATTTTTTTTTTTTTTTAATAAAGATAATGCTAGAGTAAGCGCTTGTAAAATGTGGGAATGTGTGAAGAAATGGGGTGGAGAAGTAGTAGGAGAACAGACACTCCAGTGCGAGGTGAAGGTACACTAGAGACCCCCTGAGAAGGTGAAACGCGAAAAGGAACGAACCAGAGGGCAACGGAATGAAACGGAATGGTCTAGCCCATCCTATCATTCCATGGGTTATGTCCAATGGTGGATACTTGCATCGCTTCGGACGGCGCTTCGTCCTTCCCCTATAATATATATATATATATATATATATATATATATATATATATATATATATATATATATATATATATATATATATATATAAAGGAAATTCTATTTAGAAGAAACACAAAAACACAAGCAATTTCCCCTTCATTTAATATAAAATATTAAAAATTATATTTGCTCCAAAATCTAAAACGTTCCTTGTAAACTCTTTACGAAAGTGTTCTACATTTTCCGCAAAAATTTAATTAAACATGTTTTCTCCGAGCTTCTATCATATATATATATATATATATATATATATATATATATATATATATATATATATATATATATATATATATATATATATATATATATATATATATATATATATATATATATATATATATATATATATATATATATATATATATATATATATATATATATATATATATATATATATATATATATATATATATATATATAGATATATATACATAGATAGATAGATAGATAGATAGATAGATAGATAGATAGAGAGAGAGAGAGAGAACGAGAACGAGAACGGAAGGGTTCGTGTCAGGTGATTTTATGGTTGCTACACTTGTACCCATAGACAACCCACTATTTTCGACAGAAGCTCAAAATTTGTTAAGAATATTGAATGCCTGAATATACACAGGTAAGATACCATACAAAGAATCGCACGCAGTTCTTTCTACGTTAGGGAAACAAAAATAGGTCAGGTTATTAAAAAAGAAATTTTTATTTCTTTTTAATTTCAAGATTTTTAAAGTTTTATTTTGACTCCTTTCAACGCTAAATTGAAGCTAAATTAACATAATTCTTCATTCTGTGATTCGTTATCTAAGCTTCTGCTGTGAAGAGTTTCTATCTAAAAACTATACAGAACGCATATTGGTATAGACTTCTTTTTACTACTAAACTAGATAAAGACATTCATAAAATCTTCCAAGCTTGTTTACTCGATTTATTTCTAATTTCTCCGCAAGAACTCTTAAGCTCATAGTGGTATTTTCTGATTTTCATTAGTTGCTATCCAAGAACACTCCTTCTCTCTCTGCTTCGATATCACTATATGGGAAATTCATAGTTATTACAATTAGTTAGTGTTTAATGACACACCGCTAAGATGCTTGTGCTGAAAATTATGATGCTCAGCCATCCCTAAAATTAATACATATTTTTTTGGATAGGCGGAGCATCTAAGTGAGAAGTCCTCCGAGCAGTGACCATGATGACGAAGTTATCAGTGAGTTTGATTTCTGGCGAGGGTGAAAATTTTCTCGGGTTTAATATTGCTAATTTGCTCGCAACAGTTTTATGACTGTGTTGGAATTATTTAACTGTGGATGGTTGATCTTGTAATCCAAAACAACCAGCAGAACATCTTGTGGCCTATCGGGGATTCCAAGCATCCTTCTCTGAATTATATATATATATATATATATATATATATATATATATATATATATATATATATATATATATATATATATATATATATATATATATATATATATATATATATATATATATATATATATATATATATATATATATATATATATATATATATATATATATATATATATTATATATATATATATATATATATATATATATATATATATATATATATATATATATATATATATATATATATATATATATATATATATATATATATATAAATATATATATATATATATATATATATATATATATATATATATATATATATATATATATATATATATATATATATATATATATATAGTATATATATATATATATAGAGTGTGTGTGTGTGTTCAGGTTTGAAAAGGAATTGAGTGAATTGCTTTTTAATCGTTTAGTAAATCTCCATTATTGAAAATCGATGTTTAACGACTTATCTCCATGAAATAAATTAATAAAAAAGATATTAAAAAAATTCTCTTCAGAAAATATAATTTCCTTTAAGTACAAAATAACGCATTTACACAAATCTAACTCAAGAAAAGCTGTTAGAAATAGTTAGAAATTCTAATATATATATATATATATATATATATATATATATATATATATATATATATATATATATATATATATATATATATATATATATATATATATATATATATATATATATATATATATATATATATATATATATATATATATATATATATATATATATATATATATATATATATATATATATATATATATATATATATATATATATATATATATATATATATATATATATATATATATATATATATATATATATATATATATATATATATATATATATATATATATATATATATATATATATATATATATATATATATATATATATATATATATATATATATATATATATATATATATATATATATATATATATATAATATAAGAATAAAGCAAAAGCTGATAAATTAATTCTATTTAAAATCGAACTGAAAGTCTTTTCTCTCCAATAATCTGTTTTGATTACTTTCAATCTAACCTTAATCCAATTAACCTTAAATTCAATTAATCCTAATTTTAAGTCCTGATTATTAAGAGATTATTTTTTTTTCCTTCTTTTATTTTTTTTTTTTTTTCCTTTTATCTTGTCAGGGATGTAAAAAATATTTTAGTCATTAATTTTTTTTGAGGGAGAATTTTGTATTTGAAATTTAAAATGTTTATTATTATTATTATTATTATTATTATTATTATTATATTATTATTATTATTATTATTATTATTATTATTATTATTATTATTATTGTTATCTATTGTTATTATTTATGCATTCGTTGTTTTTATTATTATTATTATATATTATTATTATTATTATTATTATTATTATTATTATTATTATTATTATTATTATTATTATTATTATTATTATTATTATTATTATTTTATTATTATTATTATTTATTATTTTATTATTATTATTATATATTATTATATTATTTTATATTATTATTATTATTATTATTATTATTATTATTATTATTATTATTATTATTATTATTATTATCATTATTGTACTTATTATTATTTTTATTACTAAATTATTAATATTATTTTTTTAAATTCTTTAAAAGTTCTTCTTAGTTCATCCTCAAAGATTTATCAAAATTGAAGGAGAGAAATTCATCCTTTGTGAATTTAGCAACGTTGAGAGAAGTTCGCAACGCCTCCTACGAGATTGACGATACATCAAAACTTACTGGACACTCTTTGCCTGAAGTAGAACAAGTTATATTTCTAACCTCGTCATTACGGGGGAAAATTTTCTACAAGTTTTATCAGTCTATTTAATTAGGAAAAGAAAAATAGAAATTGTGAAGTAACATAAATTTCATATTCTACTATATAAATGTAAATTTTTTCATCTTCATCTTCTCCCAGGAATGATTTTCAGCCTGTCAGTGGAGCCAGGGTCTTTCTTCATCTGTTCTTAAAAGTCCTTCTCCAAGACTTCTCTAAAAGATCCTGTTTTTCGGCTCGATGCTTTCAATGCTAATCCTTGAGTTTTATAATCTCTCAGGTAGGGTTTTCACCCTTTCAGTTCCACTAGCATCGTTTTCCATCTAAACTCTAAACACTCTCTCCTAAATGTAAATTTATTATTGTAAATGTTGATTGAACTTAAAAATTAAAATTTTAACTTTTTTAATTTTAATTATTGTTTTTCAATTTAATTTCAAATTTAATTTTCAGTTTTAATTTTTAATTTTAATTTTAATTTTTAAATTTATTTAAATTTTGATTTTAATTCCTAATTTAATTTCACTTTAATTTTAAAATTATAATTTTTAATTTTAATATAATTAATTTCATTTAATAATTTATCTAAACAATTTTAATTGACTCTAAGAGAAAAAGCCTTTTACTATGTAATCAAAATAATTATTATTATTATTAATAATAACTGGTATAAAAGATTAGCCTTGTAAGTGAAACACTCCCAAAAACATTCAAAAATGATCCTTATGAATGGGTTACACATGGCACATTTCCCCCCCCCAAAAAAAAATATTCTCTTTAATTTTTTAAATAAAGATAAGCATATGTTGTTTATGACGCAAATACTTCAATAAGAAATAACTTATACTTTATTAACAGCTTAATATACCTTCGTAGAAAAATTATTATTATTATTATTTTTATAATAATAATAATAATAATAATAAAATAATAATAATAATAATAATATTATTATTATTATTATTATTATTATTATTATTAATATTAATTTAATTATTATCATTTATTTTTATCATTATCATTATTATTATTATTAGTAGTAGTAGTTGTAGTATTAGTAGAAGTAGTCTTAATATTAGTATTAGTAGTTGCTGCAGTGGTGGTTGCAGAAGTAGTAGAAGTAAAAAAATATTAACTGTTCCTACTTATAGAAGGAGCAGTTAAAGTAATAGTAGCAGTGGTAAAATCTATTTATTTATTTATTTTACTTTCATTTTTTTTTATTCGTCCATTGTAGAAATTATTATTCAAAGCTTTTAACATATTTTACTCGCTTTTCATCTTCATTAAGTGTAAAATTTCAGCGAAGTTTTTTAATTAGTAAGTGAACAGTAACGCCAAAAAAAAAAAAAAAAAAAAATTTATTTAACGTTCAAAAACGTATTTATCTCTCTCTCTCTCTCTCTCTCTCTCTCTCTCTCTCTCTCTCTCTATATATATATATATATATATATATATATATATATATATATATATATATATATATATATATATATATATATATATATATATATATATATATATATATATATATATATATATATATATATATATATATATATATATATATATATATATATATATATATATATATATATATATATATATATATATATATATATATATATATATATATATATCCTCAAAGGAGGAGGAATGAGACATATGTTCATAAAAGTTGTTTTTCTTATAATCTCGGTACAGTCACGTGTATGAAAAAGTGGTTTTGATCTCACGTGTGGATCATAGGAAGAGGCTTAATGAAAAGTTCCCCTCCT
This sequence comes from Armadillidium nasatum, assembly GCA_009176605.1. Lineage (NCBI taxonomy): Eukaryota > Metazoa > Arthropoda > Malacostraca > Isopoda > Armadillidiidae > Armadillidium > Armadillidium nasatum. Next base: position 128,963 of record SEYY01021657.1, read on the forward strand.
TTAATAGGGCAATGCCCGTGAGGTGCTAATTTTTTCTAATAATAATAATAATAATAATAATAATAATAATAATAATAATAATAATAATAATATGATATCAATAATCGAATAATAATAATATTAAAAATAATAATAATAATAATAATAATAATAATAATAATAATAATAATAATAATAATAATAATAATAATAATAATAATAATAATAATAATAATAATAATAATAATAATAATAATAATAATAATAATAATAATAATAATAATAATAATAATAATAATAATAATAATAATAAAATTTAACCGTCAAGCAAAAAACTCGTTTGGGGGATTGACGTATGAGAAAGTTAACAAATGAATAAAAGTCTTTGAAACGAAAAGATCTAGACTCCACTTTGCGAAAAAATATCTGTTTAACTTTAACCATCTCATTTTAAGTGCGTACTCCATACAAGAACAAGCAACCCTCTTAAACAAAGTATCATTGATTGCAAAAATAGTCCTAACGAATCATTGGGACAAATGGCCAAAAATGTTACAGTAAAATTTTCAATAGAGAAAAGGCAAGTTAAGCACAGGAAAGTCGCCTCACCGATTTATTTTCTAATAAGAAAATAACTGAAAAAAATTTGTTGTGACATTTTTGCCACTTGTCCCAACGATTCGATTGGACAGTTTTTGAAATGATGTAAAAGGTGATAAAGTTAGGCAGTCCTCGTATCTTTAAACTTTATTTAGAACACCATTTAGAATTAATAATTAAAGTAATTCTATCGAGGAAGATTACAAGGAAACTACAAGGAAGATTAAAAGTAATTCTATGGAGGAAGAACACAAAGAAACTACAAAGAAGATTGCAAGAAAACTACAAAAAACATTAAGAAGGAAGATTACTACAAGAGAAAACCACAAAAACAATGAGAGCAGAAAAAGTTTTGATGACATAAACATATTTTAGTTTTGAAGACGTAAGCATATTTTTAAATAAGATATTAAAGTTTACAAATTTTGAAAATTGAAATTAAAATAGTCGAATAAAAAG
>SEYY01021657.1:137500-145000 GCA_009176605.1 Armadillidium nasatum
AGAGAGAGAGAGAGAGAGAGAGAGAGAGAGAGAGAGAGAGAGAGATAAATAAATTCTTTGACCACCCAACTCTCCTCAGCCTCCGGGAAAATGGTGGAAGTGACCGAACGGGAAAGGGGGGAAAAAATATATGGAGAAACTAAAAATAATTTGGAAGGAAAAATTCTTTAATTGTTTTTGGAATGAAGAAGTAAAAATTCTTTTTCTTGATTGAAAAAGAAATTTTGGAAATAAAAAGTACAAAAGAAAAGTAAAATATATGTATGAAAAAAAAGCAAAAAAAAAAAGCAAGACACTAAAAAAAAAAAAGCAAATAACTTAGTTTTTAAAAAAAAAAAAAAAGTTAAATAAAAAAAATATAATACACAAAAAAATTAGCAAAAGTTCAACAAAGAAGTTGAAAACTTTAAGAGTTAAATAATTAATGATATAAAATTTTTTAAATTATATATATATATATTATATATATATATATATATATATATATATATATATATATATATATATATATATATATATATATATATATATATATATATATATATATATATATATATATATATATATATATATATATATATATATATATGAAAAAATTCATGCTTACCGCATGTAAAATGAAATTAGAACAAAAAACTACTCCCTCTCACCCTCCCTTATTCTCTGCTCAAATTTGTGCCATATCTTGAAGTAGAAAAGTCGTTAGGAAAATAAAGCCATCTGTCATTAGAGTAAAGGCACCATATTGGAAGGAGTGCCATATGGATCTTAATCAGCAAAGTATTTAGAAATTTTTTCCAATTAAATCTTAATGAAATGATATTAGAAGCATGATTGGTTTTAGACGACTATTTCACTATATATATATATATATATATATATATATATATATATATATATATATATATATATATATATATATATATATATATATATATATATATATATATATATATATATATATATATATATATATATATATATATATATATATATATATATATATATATATATATATATATATATATATATATATATATATATATATATATATATATATATATATATATATATATATATATATATATATATATATATATATATATATATATATATATATATATATATATATATATATATATATATATATATATATATATATATATATGGAATCACTAATATTGCTTTTAATTACAACACTTTTTATAAGGGAAGAAATTGTTGTTTGCTTCGTTTGGTTGTTTGTCCATTTCACTTTCTTTTATTCTCTCAATTTTTAGGTCAATTATATTATTGTTATATATATATATATATATATATATATATATATATATATATATATATATATATATATATATATATATATATATATATATATATATATATATATATATATATATATATATATATATATATATATATATATATATATATATATATATATATATATATATATATATATATATATATATATATATATATATATATATATATATATATATATATATATATATATATATATATATATATATATATATATATATATATATATATATATATATATATATATATATATATATATATATATATATATATATATATGTATATATATATATATATATATATATATATATATATATATATATATATATATATATATATATATATATATATATATATATATATATATATATATATATATATATATATATATATATATATATATATATATATATATATATATATATATATATATATATATATATATATATATATATATATATATATATATATATATATATATATATATATATATATATATATATATAGGAACGTAGATTAAGATGCAAAACTTAGAAATCCTTAACGTGAAAAGATGGAAAAAATAATAAACGTAGTTAGATAAAGATGGAATTGCAATTTAAATGTTGAAAGCTGTGGAAGAATTTGCTATTGAGAAGATAACAGCTCTAGCAAATAAGGTCTACAACTTTGAAGAAGTAAGAGTGTAAACTTAACAATCAGATATGTTTAAAATGAAACGAAATATATGAGGATAAAATATAAAGAAAGATAAATAATTGAAAAGCAATGCATTAGCAAGTGGCAAGATCTTTGCATTTAAAGAAAATATTTAAATATGTGCTTGTAAGGTTGCTGGGTACATAAAAGGAAAAACTACATCTACACGAAGGAGGGTGGGTCAGTGGAAGCGTGAGGTACTTCAGCGCAAGGTCTTGCTATAGCCACTCTCTGGAAAGATGAAACACAATGATATATATATACATATAAATATATATATATATATATATATATATATATATATATATATATATATATATATATATATATATATATATATATATATATATATATATATATATATATATATATATATATATATATATATATATATATATATATATATATAGCGTTTGTGCATAGAGATGAAATAGAATCGGACAAGAAATAAATTCTTTCCTTCCTTTCCGGTCGATGATACAAAAGGAAAGTTAATCCACCTAAAAAAAAAAAAAAAAAAAAAAAAAAAAAAAAAAAAAAAAAAAAAAAATTCTCAAAAAATCTTTGAAAAAAAAAAATGTTGACTGTTTTTCTAAAAAATTCTCGAAATTCATATTTTCATTCAAAAATGGAAGTTTTTTAGATTTATTCATATTATCTAAATTTATTTATTATATTTTCTTTCTTATAGTTAGATGTTTTTTTTTTTTGAAAATAGCAATAATATTGTTAAACATATTATTTATAATAATAATAGTAATAATAATATTAATACTACTACTAATAATAATATTATTATTGTTATTTTTATTTATAATAATAGTAGAAATGATAATAATAATTACAATATAATTCATAAATTACTGTTACTTTAATAAAGGCTTTATTTTTATTTTATTTCTACTCTATTATCATCACAATTTTTTATTGTTTTATTCAGCTTAATATTATTTACGGTGCTCAAAAATATATTGCAAAGCAAACATAATTAAGTTTGTTATTATTACTTTTATTTTTATTAGTATTATTATTACTTTTGAATTATTATTATTATTATTATTATTATTATTATTATTATTATTATTATTATTATTATTATTATTATTATTATTGTCATGATTATTAGAGTTATTATTATTATTATTAAAATTATTAATATATTTGTCATTTAGGAAAAATTTTATTATTATTGTTTTTATTATTATTATTATTATTATTATTATTATTATTATTATTTATTATTATTATTATTATTATTATTATTATTATTATTATTATTATTATTATTATTATTATTTTAATCTATTATCATTTTTTTTCTTATTATTAGATTGTATGATTTTTTTTTTATTAATTTTTTATTTTTTTATTACTTTTATTGTATGTAATAATTAAGAATTAAAACTAATAAATTAATTATCACATTAAATTATAATTGTTATTATTGATAACGATATTATAATCTCAATTACATTTAATTATAATTTATAATAAATAATAAAAAATAATAATTATATATAATATATATATATATATATATATATATATATATATATATATATATATATATATATATATATATATATATATATATATATATATATATATATATATATATATATATATATATATATATATATATATATATATATATATATATATATATATATACTGGCAAGAAAAATTATTTTAAATTAATTTTTTTTTTTATTTTTATTTATATAATATATAATATAATATAAATAAATATATTATTTTAATTATACCAAAATAGTAAAAGATATAAATAGATTCACTTTTCCCTCTTTGAATAGCAAATATTAATTAATTAATATTAGTAATAATAATAATAATGATAATAATAATAGCAATAATAATAATAATAATAATAATAATAATAATAATAATAATAATAATAATAATAATAATAATAATAATAATAATAATAATAATAATAATAGCAATAATATTGCTAAAAATAAGATTTATAATAATAAAAAATAATAATATTGTTAAAATTAATATTTATAATAATAATAACAATAACAATAATCATAATAATAGTAAAAATAATATTAATGATAATGACAATAATAATTATATTTTATATTATAAGATCAATAATGCTATTATTATTATTAAAAATAAAATTATAAAAAAAAAAAAAAAAAAAAAAAAAAAAAAAAAAAAAAAAATAATAATAAAAAATTATGAAATTATTATTATTTATAATAATAAGAATAACAATAACCAAAATAATGATAGTGATTAATAATAACAATAATAATAATGATTCAATTGTTATGATAATAATAATAATAATAATAATAATAATAATAATAATAAAATAAATTAAAATAATAATAATAATATCAATTATAATAATTTTAAAGATTTTAATAATAATTAAATTCTTAACATTTATTTTAATAATAAAATCAAATCAAAATTTTTTATTCAGGTAAGACAAAAAAAAATTTTTTTACAAAAATAATAATACAAAATATAAAATAATAATAATAATAATAATAATAATAATAATAATAATAATAATAATAATAATAATAATAATAATAATAATAATAATAATAATAATAATAATAATAATAATAATAATAATAATAATAATAATAATAATAATAATAATAATAATAATAATAATAATAATAATAATAATAATAATAATAATAATAATAATAATAATTCAAAATAAGAATACGAAATATATTAACATTTTTGTTTTCGTTTTTAACTGAAAAGAACTTCCGGGGTGACAAATTCGTCCCTTGAGCCCAATTTTTCTTTCATACATTCAACATTCACAAACAGAAGCAAATATTATTATAATAATAATAATAATAATAATAATAATAATAATAATAATAATAATAATAATAATAATAATAATAATAATAATAATAATAATAATAATAATAATAATTAAATAATAATAATAATAATAATAATAATAATAATAATAATAATAATAATAATAATAATAATAATAATAATAATAATAATAATAATAATAATAATAATAATAATAATAATAATAATAATAATAATAATAATAATAATAATAATAATAATAATAATAATAGTAATAAAAAATAAGAAGAAGAATAATAATAATAATACCGAGTAAAAAATTTAGGTACCTTTAAAACGTGACGTAAATTTATTCCAACTTAATAAAAAGTAAGTTGATTAAGAGTGAAGCTCAAAATATTTAGTATGCTTTTTCTTTTCTTTTTCTTTCTTTTTTTCTAAGAGTGAAGCTCAAAATATTTAATATGCTTTTCTTTTCCTTTTCTTTCTTTTTTTTACTCTTTTCTATTTTATGGAAGACGTTTCCATTAGTTTTAAGGAAATTGTGTTCTGTGTTGATAAGAGTTTACGTCTTTTATTGAGAGCTTGTCAATATAACAGCAACATAATAAGATTACTCAGTAAGCTTATTAATGTACTCTCTCATTATATATATATATATATATATATATATATATATATATATATATATATATATTATATATATATATATATATATATATATATATATATATATATATATATATATATATATATATATATATATATATATATATATATATATATATATATATAATGTGAATTCCTTTTTTACGTATGTATGTGTGCATGCTTGTATGTATAAGCGTATATTTTAATTTTCTTAGTTTGAAGAAGAGGGAGGAATAAACTCAAAATGAGTTTTGATTTATAAAAAAAAAAAAAAAAAAAAAAAAAAAAAAAAAAAAAAAAATTCTAGAACCTGTATAACATCTTTTAACGAGATTTTTGTCTAAAAATGAGGCTACGCTGCTTGTTTCTCCATATCTTTCCCCTTCTCCTTGGTTCAAACTTTGATAAATGATCGAAGTAATTGGAAATGTTAAACCTGACTTTTCTACTCTCAAACTATCTTGAAGAATAAATTATAGTTAAGGCATGAAAAAAAAAAAAAGTTTAATTTTGACATGCTAAAATTTGATTTTAAAAAAACATATGCTATAAAGTTTATATTAGGCTTTAAAAAAAATGAAGTTTTTAAAAAAAAATGCTATAAATTATAATTAATTTGAATAAAAATATAATAAAAACAATAATAAAATAATAATAATATTATTATTATTAGTTTACAATATAATTAATAAAATACCATAAATTATAATTAAAAAATACCATAAATTATAATTAATTTGAATATAAATATAATAAAAACTATAATGAAATAATAATATTATTATTATTATAATTATTAGTTTACAATATAATTAATAATTATATTATTAATATTTATTATAATGAAAATGATATACTGTTTTTCGAGGAAAGTTAAGTGTTTTTTATTAAATCAACAAATTCAGTTTATGATTTCAAATTTGTTTTTTTTTTAAACTTTATAAAAAATAAAGTAAAAGTTTTCAAGAGGCGAAATTGTTAAATTTACTAAAAATTTAATATTGCAATTTATGTGTAATATTTTAATATGTTAATGCACAACTCTTTAATAAACATTAGCAATCGCGCATTTGAGCAGAAATATTGCCGAGGGATTTCAACTTACATTCACATTTGTTTACGTTCTACAGTTAGATTTGATTATAGTATCTATAATTTCAAAATAACCTTTTCGGCTATCTTTTTTTTGTTATTGTTGTTGTTGTTGTTGTTGTTGTTGTTGTTATTGTTGCTGTAATTGTCGTTGTTGTTGTTGTTGTTGTTGTTTTTGTTGTTGTTGCTCTTCTTCTTCTTCTTCTTCTTCTTCTTCTTCTTCTTCTTCTTCTTCTTCTTCTTCTTCTTCTTCTTCTTCTTCTTCTTCTTCTTCTTCTTCTTCTTCTTCTTCTTCTTCTTGCCCTTCTTCTAGCTCTTCTTCTTCTAGCTCTTCTTCCAGTTCTTCTTCTTCTTCTTCTTCTTCTTCTTCTTCTTCTTCTTCTTCTTCTTCTTCTTCTTTTTCTTCTTCTTATTTTTCTTCATCTTCTTCTTCTTCTTCTTTCACTTTTTCTTCCTTCATTCAATTTAAAAATTATATAAATAACAGTGCAGTAAGATAATTTTATTATTCTGATGAAGATGAATATATCCCCTATCCATTTTGAAAGTGAAATAAAATTACATCTCATAAGAAAAAGCAGGCCCGAAATTTACGATGCAACCAATTTGACTTTAACATTATTGTTTGTTCATTTACTATTGATATAGAAGTGAGTGTTCTTGAGTTTTAGGGTACGTATTTTTCGCAAGGTTTGTTTATATAATAATAATAATAATAATAATAATAATAATAATAATAATAATAATAATAATAATAATAATAATAATAATGATAATAACGAAGATGTTGATAAAGAGGGATAAAGATGGTAAATAAAGGATTATAGTAATTGGAATAAAAAATGGTAATAAGAGAACCATGATCGTGGAAATAAAACCCTTTCTATAGAAACATAAAAAGTGCAT
>SEYY01021657.1:150000-152500 GCA_009176605.1 Armadillidium nasatum
TAGCATGAGAAAAAGAGTTTATAAGACGAAAATACCCTAGATTCCACCTTATATATATATATATGTATAATATATATATATATATATATATATATATATATATATATATATATATATATATATATATATATATATATATATATATATATATATATATATATATATATATATATATATATATATATATATATATATATATATATATATATATATATATATATATATATATATATATATATATATATATATATATATATATATATATATATATATATATATATATATATATATATATATATATATATATATATATAGGGTTCTAAAATCTGACCAATAAATCTACCAGATTGCACAAGAGAGACTTCTCTTACAACTTGTTTAGTGCTTTAAATATAGTGAGCAAATCCCTCGAAATTAATAACACAACATTCTCTTATTGTTTACACCGCTTTGTGAGGTAAATTAATTTATCCTCATTTTTCTTCAATAAATGTTTATGCTTCGAAAATCAATTGAGTTTTAAAAAGATATTTTAGTAATTATTTTCTGAATATAATTATATATATATATATATATATATATATATATATATATATATATATATATATATATATATATATATATATATATATATATATATATATATATATATATATATATATATATATATATATATATATATATATATATATATATATATATATATATATATATATATATATATATATATATATATATATATATATATATATATATATATATATATATATATATATATATATATATATATATATATATATATATATATATATATATATATATATATATATATATATATATATATATATATATATATATATATATATATATATATATATATATATATATATATATATATATATATATATATATATATATATATATATATATATATATATATATATATATATATATATATATATATATATATATATATATATATATATATATATATATATATATATATATATATATATATATATATATATATATATATATATATATATATATATATATATATATATATATATATATATATATATATATATATATATATATATATATATATATATATATATATATATATATATATATATATATATATATATATATATATATATATATATATATATATATATATATATATATATATATATATATATATATATATATATATATATATATATATATATATATATATACTTGCATGTATATATGTATGTGCATGTGTTGTATACATTTAATGCTAAAATCCCACTTCCTGTTATTTAGAAACTCCTTATCACTAATGTTTGCAGAAGGAAAAGAGCCAATCACGAATACAATGAATCGAAAATTACCAGAAAATGAAACGACCGAAATTCTTCCTTGAAAAAAGGTCATCATGTATTTGCATTCTTAAATAAACCTTTGACGATCACATTCAAGGATCCTTTCAACTTAAGACAAGAATTTATTCAAATTTACTGAAGGACAAAAAGAGGATTTGCTACATTCTCTAGACTCTAAACTCTAGCCTCTAGACTCTAGATTCGAGACTCTAGACTCTAATCTCTAAAGAATGTTGGAAAATCCATTATTGTAAATATATAATTTTTCCTTCAATTTTTTGAGTTCATGAATATAAGCATTAAAATGAGTTGTATATATATATATATATATATATATATATATATATATATATATATATATATATATATATATATATATATATATATATATATATATATATATATATATATATATATATATATATATATATATATATATATATATATATATATATATATATATATATATATATATATATATATATATATATATATATATATATATATATATATATATATATATATATATATATATATATATATATATATATATATATATATATATATATATATATATATATATATATATATATATATATATATATATATATATATATATATATATATATATATACATATATATATATATATATATATGACAAAGATGGTAGGATTTTCTACAATGGAATTATAATTGATGTATATATGATTGACTCGTGCCTGAAGAAGTGAGGTGTTCTATCCCACATAAGGAATCTGCGTAAGAAACTACCTAGAAAAGTTTCTCTCCTCGAAAGACGGTAGGGCTTGAACTTTTAGTTAGAATACAAAATAAAATAGCTTCCTCTAAGGAAAACTTAATCTATCTGGGAATTGTGTTAATGGAATAATGTGGCTAGATATTTCTCACATCATCTTAGCTGTTAGTAATACCCAGGTTCTTTTCAATAACTAAGTCATTTCAAGTCTTACTTTCTGGTGAATTATCTGAATTCCCTATGATTAATCAATTGGATTTGAGACGAATATAGTAAGGTAGTGACAAGGCAAAAGGTATCTAGTTCGATTAATTGAATTTTTTTTTGAGAAATGTTCCTCAACTTGATCAAGGGCTACACTCATGAGGTTAT
>SEYY01021658.1:0-55000 GCA_009176605.1 Armadillidium nasatum
TGAAATTGTTCCACAATTGTGAGGATGTTGACTTATCCCACCATAATATTAGAGAAACTGACGTTTTGACTGACCAACAGACGGACAGAATCATTAGACTTTTGAAAAAGAATATATTTTAAAAATCACCCTGTTAATACATGGCCAACTCCGTTAATATTGTTTAAAACCCATCATCGAGACTTAATTATTGAAAATGACCTTTTATATAGATCTCGGGGAGATCCAAACTAAACAAATGATCATTTCATTCAATTTGTTGGTATCCCTTGTTTTAAAACTTCATTGGAATTTGGCTCATGTTGGTAGAAACAAACTTTTAGATCTTGTTTATAAACATTTCTGGCACCCTAGAGCAAACCAGGTTGTATCCGACGTGGTTAAGTGTTGCCCTGAATGTCAAAAATTAAAAACGCATTCTAGTAATGTGATACCCCCAACCTTAAAGATAAAATCTAATAGTCCATTTGATCTTGTAGCAATGGATTTGTTGCAGTTTCCAATTACCGATAGTGGTAATAAATATGTTATTGTATTAATAGATCACTGTTCCAAATTTGCATGTGTAGTGCCTATCAAGGACAAACAGAGTATCACAGTGGCAAATGCTTTGGAAGAAAGAATTTTACCTTTCTTACCGAAGTTGCCAAATCGATTATTAACAGACAATGGTATGGAGTTTGTGGCTGAACCATTTCAAATTGTGTTAGAACAATTTAATATAAAGCATATTCGAACTTCACCATTGCATCCTGGCTAGCAATGGAATTTGTGAGCGGTTTAACCGAAGTTTAATACAGTCTTTACGTTGTTTAGTACTGGAAAATTCTTCGAGTTGGGATGAAGAGTTGCCTTCATCTGTAATTATTTATAACCATACTTGGCATAGCTCTATAAAGATGTCACCTTCAGATTACTTATTAAAGAAAACCCATGTTGAACCTGCTCATACTTTTCCACAATATTGGGATGAGGGATCAATGAATTTTAAATCATTTCACATTGGTCAAAAAGTTGCTAAAAAAATCATCTTTAAAGGACACCATGTGAGTAATAAATTTCGTATCCGATGGGAAGGCCCTTTTATAATAACTGCAGTAAACGATAATAAAATAACTTATCGTATCAGAAGGATAGCTAATCCTAATAGCAGAGAGGAGAAGATCCATCATACCCAATTACGAATCTGGATCGATATCCCCTCATATTTGAAAAGAAACCCCTTTTTCCGAGAACGAGTTTTCCATGCTGATAAGGAGGAGACAGACGAAATTGTAGATCAAAGAATAATAGCGGACCAAGAAGTGGAAAGGTTGTCTGAGGATTTGTCTGATGATGAAAGAGATGGAACTGATGAATTACAATTATTATCAGAAACTGAAGATAGTGATGAGGAAGATGATGGTTTCCTTGGTTTTGATAACTCAGACAAAATGGATGAAAGGGCAAAAATGGTGAGAGAGATGTGTGAGAAACTAAAGTGTCTACAAAGTGGGTTAGCAAGTTCAGTTAATGATGGAGGAGAAAGATTAGATACGTCGACAGATTTACAGCCAATTCTAATTCCAATGTGCCCTATATCTGATATACGGCCTATCAAGACTACATTAGGTTACACTTCTTCAAACACTTTTTCACCTACTCTTTCTTTCCTTTCTTTAGATCAATGCATGAGTGTATATTCCTCCGATTTTTATCGTGCTCGTTGTGCAACTTTGATGAGTGGGACTCCTGAGGAGACTTCTAATAGTGGAAATTCAGATTCTGGGGACAGAACAGCGAATTTTTCGGGATTTGAAAATTCTGGATTCCAATGGGATGCAGCAGAAATAACCAATGATTCGATTCTTGATCGAGTATTTACTCCAACAAAAACAACTCAAATTGATGACATGTTAGAGCTAGACTGGGATGATTCATCTTTAATGATGGATGAACCTAGTGGTCATATAAGTCAATTGATTTCCGATGAGAACATTAATCAAACGGCATTGAGTAGAGATGATATGATGGAAACCATTGCAGAAGAGTATCTGGAGGAGGATGAGATGACACAGTCTCCAAGTGCTCTATTAAAATTTTTAAGACAAAATTATCAAATTACTGATATATCATCTGTTTCCGATATAGGTGATTTACCACCATCTTATACTATAGAGGGAGAAATGTTATTAAAGAGGAGGATTGTAAGAACTACTGACGATACTGGGGAGACAGTAATGGAAGAAAGTGAACGTTTAATGGTAGAAACGCCAGTTCATAGACCTTTAACAAGATCTCGTGGGAAAGTAACGGAACATGAGCATGTTATGAGCACGCCACTTGAATGGAGGAGGAAGAAGTAATGTGTAAATTGTAATTGCTCAGAAAGTTTTTTTTCTTCTTTTCTTTCTTACTCTACCCTGTCCTATGCGGAGCCATAAAAACGGTAATGCCGGAGGAGCGGAGCATATCGAAATGAAATAAGTATTGGTCTTTGAATAAAGTTGGTTATATTTTGATTTATTTAAAGTTTATATTGATTGGTTGGATGATTTTGCTTGAGAATTCCTTTTATTAAAATTTAATTAAATTCTCAATCACTTATCATTTAAAGATTTATTATAATTTCATTTATTTAATAGTCATTTTAATTATATATTTATGATTTTATTATATTATTTATTGACAAGACTACAGTTCCAGTTCTTGAGGTGGTGACGGACTTTTAATGTCGGTCCCAGCAGTGAGAGGAGCTGGAACTGAGAGTCAAATTTCTTACTAATATTCTTAGATATTTCTTATCTTTTTCTTCCTAGAAAAACGAAAATGGATCATTCTACAAGAAGACCGAAATATATCAACCTCTTAGTTGTGGGTAGTTCTGAGGTCAGAATGTTTGTAGAGGGAAGGGAACTTCTCAAACAAGAATATGGAGTGGATGTTCGAGTGGAATACCAGAAAGGATGCACCTTAGATTATTGCTTTGGTCAGGTAAAAAGGAAAATGAGGCCAACAACTCATCTAATTATTATTTGGGCACTTACTCCTTATGGATGGCGTCGTACTGGTATAAAAACCAAAGGAAAACCAGAGATCACCATTTTTCGCCCTGCCATATATTTTTCATTGCGAGACATTCCACGTCTCATGAACCAGATCATGGAATATGTGTATCAAGTGAATCCCAAGTGTATAGTTTATTTAGCAATCCCCGCCATCAAAGATTTGTATACCTTTAATCAAACCCGAATTGTTCGCGCTTGGGGTGAGAATTACCTGGATTTTCTGAAAGGATCATGATGACTATAACCCGAAACAGATGCGTAAACATTCTGTTAGCATATATGACCAGTTTGCGACACTTTATCAAGATAAATACTACTGGGAAGGAAAACATCTCATATATGGCAATAGTGCGTTAAATTGTTATGTTAAGAAAAGACCTGATGCCGCACATCACAAGAGGAGAGGTGTAGAGCATGTCAATTACCTCCAAGGAGTAACTAACATCTTGAACTCTGATTTGCTTCCCGATGGACTACATGGGAACCAGTTATTCTTTAAATATTATTGGATCAGGAATAAAAGTATCTTAAAATCCATCCGTGAAATTAATAACATTCCACCTCCACTTGAACCTCCAGTAGCACCTCCAAGAAAACCTTTGCTGGGAGATGGCCCTACAGTCACGTTTCAAACCACCGATGAAACCAGACGGGTGACACATCCTTCCTCTACTTACCAGAATATGGACAACGCTGAACTTCCTGATCATGTATCTCAAACATTATATCATTTTACGGACCTTAATCAACCACCCACTTCTCGTGCGGGTCTTTCTAGTCAGGGTCTCTTTATACCACCTACACGTGAGGGGAATATTACCTCACCATACACCCACACACAATGTATAACTCAAATGCCTTCTTATCCTTCTTCCTCTGCTTCCTATCAGTATTGCATGCCTAAATCTTTTATTAACCCACATGATTATTCTTTTAGTTACACACAATATGATAGTGATGATGCTGATACGGAGGCGAGCATAACTGTTCGCGACTTTATAAATGAACGGAAAAGGAAGGGACATAGTGATAGAGTGTTGATAAGGGATCTTGATAAAATAATTAAAAATGCAAAAAAGGAGCAGGAAATGATGAAGAGACGAAGGCACGAATAATAAGTGAAGTACAATCTAGTTGAAAACTAGGTGGGGAGAAATATAAAGGGAGTGTTAACCGTAGTGGAGTTGAGACCCGGTAGAGTGTCAACTCCACTGGTTAAATCAAAATATTATTAAAACTTATTATTATATATTTATTATGTTAGGTTAGGGATATTAAATTTTTGTATTTTTCAGTAAACTCTAAGAAATTGATTATACTTATTCATAAATTGATTATAATTATTAAGAATAGAGTAATTGATTATTAAAAAGAGACTAAGTGAATTCTAAGAACACAAAAGTGATAATAAACTGATTTTGAGAATTGAAGTGAAATATACCAAGAAGTTGTACTGGAGGACCTGAAAGACGTATCCAAAGTGAATTCTCATATTAAAAGTGGTAATTGTATAATTTAGTATTGTGTAAACATGTTATAGAAAAAGGAAAAATTTAGGTAGTAAATTACAAAAATGTGATAATAAAAATAATATTGTTAACAGAGTTTTCAAGTGCCAAGACAAGTGCTAAGGAATCTAGATGTCTTTATAACCCTTTTGGAGAAAGTATCCTACCACAAGGTACAGAGATAAATAAAGGAATATAATATGAAATCTATATATTGAAAAATTATATTTGTAAGGTATTTTTATTAATTGAGTTATATTTCTTTTAGGGTTTTATTTTTAGACTCTTTTTGGTTTATGGTCAAATCGTTACAAGAAGTTCGGTGTTGTGTGACCTTACAAACGTACTTTATAGTCAAAACTTTATTCCATCATTACAAAGTGGAAACCTCAAGGAAAAAGGATTGAAACATTCCTACACTTAAAGATAAGGTTCCCCCATTTTAGGTAGATTTCTTTTAGGTACACAACTAACCACTTCTTTCAAGGTGAAGGTTCTTTTCGTAGTTGGGACTGACTTGTTGGTCCAGTCATTTTCTTGAGAGTTGGAAGTTTTTTTTTACACCTTATAAACAACCCTCAGATAAATTAGGTAATAGCATATTGCGAGAGAAAGATTTATTTATTTTTGTACATTATTATCGGGAGGGAAGTTAAATTTTGTAATAAACCAGTTAAAACTTTACCAGTGTACTCATTTACCTGTGTTTGAAGGTATTAAGTGTGTTTGGAAACCATAAAAATTAAAACGAAGTAGAAGTTGTCAGGTTTGCAGTACATCAATTAGACAAATCTCTGCCACATTGAACGGGTCCTTTCAAACCTTGGAACATATGACGAAGCTCTTGCTTAGGTATTGAAGTGCCAAAGGAGTGAAAAATTCCTCTACACGCTCAAGCCGTAAGTGTTATTTTGTTTGTATCGGGGTTAGGCTATTGGAGGGAAATTTGGGCGCCCCTGCATACCACTACACTGACACTGCCTATAATTCAGATCCCCACATTCCCTGACTTCCCCTTACAGCACAACTGCCATTTTACCTTCTACTAAAGCTGAACTCTTTGCTCAAACTTTTGCTTCAAACTCTACCTTAGACGATTTCGGAGCTATTCCTCCTCCTTCAACCCCTCCAACTCATTTATGCATGTCTAACATTATAATTTCTTATAAAGATGTCATTTCTGCGCTCTCTCTCTCAACTTAACACTGCGTGGTCCTGACGGTATTCCTCCTGCGGTTTTCAAAACTTGTGCTTCCGAGCTTACACACTGCCTTGGTAAACTATTTCCCCTTTGTCTCTTCACTTCGACCTTCCCTTCTTGCTGGAAACGTGCGCTCATGCAGACTGTGCCAAAGAAGGTGACCCCTCTCAACCTTCTGACTAACGTCCTATTTCTTTAACCTACGTTCTTTCTAAAGTTTTCAAATCTATCTTTAACAGAAAGATTTGAAAGCACCATAATTCTTCTGATCTTTTCTCTGATCGCCAGTATGGCTTTCACAAAGAACGTTCTACTAGTGAATTTCTTTCCCTACTTTCTACCTCTTGGTCCTCTGCTCTTTGGGGTTTTGGTGAGTCTTTTGCTGTGGCACTAGACTTAGCGAATGCCTTTGAGTCTGGCACAAAGCTTTGATTTCCAAACTTTCCTCTTTCGGAATCTATCCTTCTCTCTAATTTTCTTTCCGGTTGTTCTTTAGCAACTATTGTAGACGGCCACAGTTCTTCCTATAAATATACAAATATTGGTGCTCCTTAATGATGTCCTATTCCCAACTCTTTTCTAATTTTCATCAATGACCTTCTCTCTATTATTTCGTCTCCTATACACTCATATGCCGATGACTCCACCCTTTGTTACTCCTTTCAATTTGAAAGATGCCCATCCCAACAACAGTTAATAGATTCAAGAAGGATGGATTGGAGTAACTGACCTCTGGTCTTTCTCATATTTCAAATTGGAGCAGAGAAAACATTGTCACTTTCAATGCCTCAAAAACTCAATTTCTCAATCTTTCTACTCAACACAATCTTCCACACAACTTTGACATCTTCGAAAACACTCAACTCAAATCTTCGTATGTCCTCAATATTCTTGGTGTTTCTTGTTCTTGGAAAGATATCATTACTTCTCTTTCTAAACAAGCTTCTAAGAGGTTGGGTGTTCTGAGGCACCTTCAGAATTACTTCACGACACCCCAGTTGCTTGCTCTTTATAGGGATGCTGTTCTCCCCTGTAAGGAGTATGCCTCACATGTTACACCTGGGGTGGTTCCACACACACAACTCTTCTTGAATAGGTGGAGTCTATGGCTTTTCGTCTCATCTACTCTCCTGCTCTTACTCTCTCCAATCTCTTTCTTCACATTGAATTGTTGCATCACTCTCTTAAAATTATCGCTATTACAACGGACACTGCTCTTCTGAACTCTCTCATCGCATACCTCCTCCATTGAGAAGGGCTCGTGAGACACAACTTTCTACATAGTCTCATCCTTTCTCTGTCCAACTTTACAACCTCAGACAACCTCTATGCTCAATCTTACATGTACTCTACTGGTAAAGTCTGTAACACAGCCCCTTTATCAGTTTTCCCAACTTCCTTTGACTCGCACACTTATAAACGCTGTGTATCAGGTTACATCAGCCATTAGCCAACAGATTTCCAGCTGTTTCCCAACTCTGGTGGATATTGGTAGGCCTCTGGCCTTTGCTCACCAGAGGATATATATATATATATATATATATATATATATATATATATATATATATATATATATATATATATATATATATATATATATATATATATTAATATTATTTTGTGGTGTTCCTCAGGGTTCTGTTCTATTTCCTACTTTATTCTCCCTCTTCATCAACGACCTCAGCTGTACTCCTAACTCTGTTCATTTGTATGTCGATGAGTCAACTCTCCATTCTTCTACACATTCCAAATCTGCTCCGTCTTTTGCTTCTCGTCTTCAACTTTCTGATTCCAATCTCTGACATGGATGGGATTTCCTGATGGGGTACTGCACCTTGTGAAATTAAACTCTTTGAAAACTCAACTTCATTTCTCTCTGTCAAGAGCACCTCCCAACTTTCCTATCTCTTTTGGCAGCTCTCCAGTCTCACCTGTGAATAACAAATATTCTTGGTCTGAACATAAACGATAAATTATCTTGGAAATATCATATCACAAAGGTTGCTAAGGTTGCCTCTAAAAAGTTGGGAGTTCTGTTCAGATAGCTGGAATTTTTTTCTTCTAAACAGATTCTCCAAATATATGAGGGTCTTATTCATTCTTGCATGGAGTACTCTTCTCAAATTTCGGGCGGTACAGGTTCCACCCTTCTTTTGGATAAGGTTGAGTCTAAGGCTAAAAGACTAAGCTGTCACTCTCCTTAAAAATCATTTGACCCTCTTTCTCTGCAGGGTAACATTGGCGCCATATCTCTTTTCTATAAGTACTACAATGAGGTAGTACCTAAGTGCTCGAGGGAGTTGACCTCTCACATTCCACCACCATTGCGTTGCTGTTGCAACACAAGGGGTGCCTTGTTTGCACAAGACCTTTGAGTGGGCATTGCAAACTCAAGGAAGGCTTTTACAATGTGGTTCCTCCTCCTTTCCAGCCACCTCTGTTCTGTAAAACTCCCTATCTTCTGTTTTTCCTGATGTATATAAAAAACTTTAAATATTCTGTCTTCACCTACCTGTGGGATCTACGTTAGGTTTGGGATTGGGTGGGTTTTTTTTTTTTTTAAATCATTTAATTATGCCCCCCCATGAAAAAGGCTATGCCTGTGAGTGATGGTAAAATATATATATATATATATATATATATATATATATATATATATATATATATATATATATATATATATATATATATATATATATATATATATATATATATATATATGAGAGCAGATGCAAAGAGGAAGAAGACCGAGAGGGAGACAAAGGAGAGATGGATGGATTTAGTTAGGGATTCACTGAGGCAACATCAGTTGCCTACGGTGGAACAGTTGGTTGGAAGATGGAATTATTTACTGACGGATCTAGATGGAACGAGTGCTGGCCATTCTGACAGACCCTTAGAGCCTTACTGAGATCATATATATATATATATATATATATTATATATATATATATATATATATATATATATATATATATATATATATATATATATATATATATACACCCATGAGAGGGGTCCCACGCAGTGTGCCGAGTGCACTACTGAAGTGATTCTCCTTGGCATGGAGGTGTACATTCCATATTCTCTTTCCCTTCTACTAAGGCTAACGAAACTTGGTATAACTCCGCTTGTTCTCATGGGTTTCACCACAGGGATGCTGCCTTCAGGGATTACCATCATCTTCAAATTCTAGAAATTCATTCAACTTTCATTTCATCCTGGAATCACACAAAATCTATCTTCTGCAATACCAAAAACTCTTTTCTTCACTGAAAATGCAATAATCTTTCTGGTTCTTCAAACCCTTTCTGGCATTTTGCAAAAGATATCAACTTACTTTGCTTCTTCCTCTTTCCCTCCTTTAGTATCTAGTATCCAATGGCACAACTGCTGTTTTGCCTTCTAAAGCTGAACTCTGTTCAAACTTTTGCCTCTAATTCAAGCTTAGATGATTCCAGAACTATTCCTCCTCCTCCATCTCCTTCCAACCCATTTATGCCTACAATTGTAATTCTACTAAATATGTCATTTCTGCTCCCTCACAGCTTATCACTAAGAAGACATACAGTCCTGAAGGTATCCCTCCTGTGGTTCTCAAAACTTGTGGTTCTGAGCTTGCATCCTGCCTTGATAAAATATTTTGTCTATGTCTTTCTACTTCAACCTTTTCTTGCTGGAAACGTGCACTCATTCAGCCTGTACTAATGATAGGGGATCTCTCTCAACCCTTCAACAACTGTCCCATTTCTTTAACCTCCATTCATGGCTTTAGAAAGGGTAGATCATGTCAGACAAATCTACTAGAATTTATGGAATATATTACTGAATGCATAGACAGGGGTGTTCCAGTTGATGTCATATATTTAGATTTTAGCAAAGCTTTTGATAAGGTACCCCATGTTAGGCTGCTGCAAAAGTTGTCACAGTGTGGTATAGATGGAATGATACACAAGTGGATTAAAGAGTGGTTAAAGAACAGAAGGCAGTGTGTATTACTTAATGGTAATAAGTCATTATGGGAAACGGTGAAGAGTGGGGTCCCACAGGGTTCTGTGCTGGGACCACTTTGTTCCTTATTTATATAAATGATTTAGACAAAGGTCTTAAATGTAAGGTTTCTAAGTTTGCAGATGATACCAAAGTGGTTACCTCAGTAAGGAATAATGATGGATGCATAAAGCTTCAAGGTGATCTAGATAGACTTCTTGGTTGGGCAGAGAGGTGGCAAATGAACTTTAATAGTAAAAAATGTAAAGTTCTTCATGTAGGTTACTCAAATGAAGGATTTAATTATGAAATGAATGGGGAGTGGCTTGAGACTGTGGACCAAGAAAAGGATTTAGGTGTGATTATTAGCAGTAATCTGAAGGTGGGTGATCAATGTTTGGAAGCAAGGAATAGAGCTAATAAGATGTTAGGTATAATTAATCACAATGTAGTTTACAAGAGCAAAGAGGTTATAAGCAAGCTATATAATAGCTATGTTAGGCCAGCATTAGAGTATTGTGCACAGGTTTGGGCTCCTCATTTAAGAAAAGACATAGATATGCTGGAGAGAGTACAACGTTGAGCAACAAGGATGATTTCTGGCTTTGAAAATAAGAGCTATGAAGAGAGGTTGAAGGAGTTAGGAATGTTCTCAGTTGAAAGGAGATTTCTCAGAGGGGATATGATACAAGTTTACAAAATATTTGCATCTGACAGTAATACAGAGATTGAAAAATACTTTATAGTGGACCATGGAAGAGTAACTAGAGGACATAAGAAAATTAAAAAGAAGCCATGCCATCTCGATCTAAGAAAATACTCTTTCAGTAATAGAGTTGTTAATTTTTGGAATGACTTGCCACAAGAGATTGTTGACTGTGATTCTCTTGTCAAATTTAAAAGGGGGCTAGATAGATATATGGATGGTTTAGGTATTATATAGTATAACTTGACTAAGCCAAATTGGCGGGTATATATGAATTTTTAGATCAGCCTATGACTAAGCCTAACAGGCAGTTTTTTTTTTTTTTTTTGTAGTGGGTGATGGTTCATTGAATATTGCATGTATAATTGGGCTTAGTTTTATTTTTATTCTTTCATGAGTGAACTGATAACTAGGGATAGGATAGACCTAGTCTTTCGTGCATGTATTATGATTGATATTGTTATTATTTGTTTGGACTGGGGCAGTCTCAATAGGCCCTTGTGGCTTCTTACTGTCTCTATTTTCCTATGTTCTTTCTAAAGTTTTTGAATCTATCTTTAACAGGAAGATTTGGAAACATCTCAATTCTTCAAATCTTATCTCTGATCATCAGTATGGCTTTTTGGAAGAAACACTCTACTGGTGGTCTTCTTTCCTTCACTCTGACTCTTGGTCTTTCGCTCTACAGCATTTCAGTGAATCTTTTGCTATCAAGCTGGACATTTCAAAAGCTTTTGATAGGGTCTGGTAAAAAGATTTGATTTCTAAACTTCCCTCTTTCAAAATCTATCCTTCTCTCTGATTTTGCTTCTGGTCATTCTATAGCTGCTGTTGTAGAGAGCCACTGTTCATCCTTTAAAAATCTATTAATAGTGGTATTCCTCAGTATTATGTACTGTTCCCAATACTTTTTCCACTTTTCATTAATGATCTCTCTATTACTTCATTACCTATCCAATCCTATGCTGATGACTCCACCCTTCATTTCTCCTTTCAGCAACAGTTAATGGATGTAGTCTACTCATACAGCTCTCCTTGAAAAGATGGGGTCTAGGACTTTTCCTCTTCAACTCTCTTGCTCTCACTAATTCTCTCCAATCTCTTTCTACCAGTCAAACTGTTGCCTCACTCTTACTTCCTTGGGGTTTGATGGGCTCATGGAAGTACAATCAAATGGCCCATGGTCCTTTTCCTTCAGAAGACAGTTTTCAGATTCTTTGAAGTTCACCAGTGTGGAGGAGGAATTTGCAAGAAGCATCAATAACCGCAGTCTTGTATTGCAGAGGTGTGTGTGTTGCATTAAGCAGTATGGAGAGGGTAAGTACTGAATGTCCTAGAGGATACAAGCTCTGAAGAAAAGTCCTAGCTATTAGATATTTTGAACAGTGGAGAAGGAAGTGTGGAATGTCCTCTACCATAGTGGGACACCAAGGACAGAAAGGCTGTCTTGTAATGCCCAATCTGCAGAGGTGAGAGTTCTATCTTGAATGGCCTATTCTCAATCTAATTAAGGCAGTATCCAGTCTCCAGTTATGATTTATATATGTATGTGGATGTGCAGAAGAATCTACCCTGAACTGTCCCAAGTGAGAGGCAAACAGGAAATTTTGAAGTTCCTGATTCCATATAGTCCTATAAACCTTGTCGATTATTCCACCTGATTCTTTGATTTCTAGTGAGGGGATATTGAGTGAATCAAGGTTGTGTGCAAGTTGCGCCACTTTATCAACAATTTCATTGGGAGTGATACCTATATGTGAAGGTACCCACTACTATGAAATTAAAAATGAACAAAAATTAATGCACAAAAATTAAAATATTAAAAAATTTTTCAGAAGAACAAAAAATATTAAGTAAACATACACCCAACACATGAGAGCATCTTTATCTGGAAATCCTAGGAATTGAGTGATAGGAAACTATATTTTATCTTTCCTGTGATTTGTTTTTGTTTCTGGTTTGTTATTTTTGAGGTTTTGTTTTACTTATTAAATTTTACTTTTATTTATAGTTTTATTTTTACTGTCAATATTTATCATCAGCACTATTATCATAATTACTATTATTATTATTTCTTTTATCATTTTTATTTTATTACTATTCTTATTGTTTTCATTATTACTATTATAAGGTTCATTTTTATTTTCACTCTCTCTATTCACTTTTCTTTCTCATCTTCATTTCCATTTTTTACTTACTTTCGTTTTCACCCTCATTTCTATTTTACTGACATTTCTACTTTCAGTTCTATTCTCATTTTCTTTTTCACCTTCATCTTTACTTTAATTTTCATATTTTTCATTTTCACTTTCATTTTTACGTTTAGTTGTACTTTTATCTTTACCTTTATTTTCATGATCACTTTTATTTTTATTATTAATGTTATTAGGCTTCTTTTTGGTATGTTAATTTTTATTTTTATTACTATTTTTTGTTTTAGTCATTTTTATAACCATTTTATTATTTTATTGTTGTTTTTCTTATTATCATTGCTATTCCATTTATTATTTTTTGTTTTATTTTTGTAATTATTATTGATGCCAGTCTTATTCCTGAATTTTTATTTTATTATTTTTATTTTTTAATTTTTGTTTATCTTTTATTATTAGAATTGTTTTTTATTCATCCATTTCTAATTTTTTTTATTTTGTTTTACCGCAAATTATATGTATATAGGTGTACTATATTTATTTGTTTTTTCTCCTTAACCAACCAACCTTTTAAATATTTCCTGTCACTTAATTTCTGTAATTTCCAGTCTGTTCTGCTATTAAGATGTTTTCATGAGTTGTGGTGTATTTTTAATACTAATCTTTTGAAAAAAATTTTATATTTTAATTTTTTGTTTTTAATTTCATTTTAACTGAAGACGAGTCAATGTGATTTGAAATGTCCAAAAAAATGTTCGTCTTTGCATTGACCTTTAATTTTCATCATTAAAATTAGATTTAATAAAATAAATTACTACCTCAATATATATATATATATATATATATATATATATATATATATATATATATATATATATATATATATATATATATATATATATATATATATATATATTATATATAGAAATTTGATCTGGCATGATACCTCGTTTTACTTTTCACTATACTGAAAATATGAAGTTAAAATGTTTAAATACATTCTACATATACGAATTCTTTCATGGAAGAATAATATAAATACACATTAAAATGAAAAGCCAAAAACAAATTAATAAAAAGAAAATACTTTATGCTATGAAAACAAACTCTACTGTCTTTTAAACTGTAAAAGTAAAAGAGAAAATAGATTTAAAGAAAAAAAAATTAATATATATATATATATATATATATATATATATAATATATATATATATATAAAAAGAATTAAGCATATTTTCACATTTATTGCATTCATCAATCACACAAAGTAGACAAAGCCATGCTCAGCCTTAGACTATCCAATGCAATGATTGGCCTTTTACATAACCTAATAGGTTGTGCTTTATCTAATTTCCAGTGTGTATGTGAGTGTATATGATCCAACCGGGGCCCCTGCTAATAATCAGGGAAAACCAGGGTTTGCCTGCCAGGGGTTAAAATGGCAAATTATACTTATAGGGGACAGTCCAATTTCAAATTTTTTTTTAATTTTCAGCCAATTTTCATGAAATTTTCAGTGTAAATTTTTTTTTTCTCAAAGAAAAAAGTTCATTTCTAGCATTTTCCTGAGTCTATAATTTAAATAATTTAAAAAGATTTTTTTGGAAATCTGACCCTTTTTCAAAAATGGCGGAGCTAAACCACTTTTTGGAATAACCTGAAATTTGGACTGTATATTTAGAATTCTATGGGTTACAATATCTTCTAACAAACTTTTATTCCTGGAGTTATAGAAAAACTGATCATTGAAAAAAAAAAAAAAAAAAAAAAAAAAAAAAATCAGTTGTCATATGGCAAGAATTATATATATATATATATATATATATATATATATATATATATATATATATATATATATATATATATATATATATATATATTAGGGATGGAGTGAAGTATCGGTATCGGTAAGTATCAGCATATTTTCCGATACCGGTATCGGCCTTTTCAGTATCGGTATCGGCAAATTTTTTGGATAAGAGTAAAGTATCGGTATCGGTAGTAGTATCGGCATATTTTCCGATACCGATACCGGTATCTGGTAATTTTTAGGTATCGGTATCGGTAAAAATTTTGGTATCGCTCCATCCCTAATATATATATACTAAAACAAAAACTACAACTATTAACATTCCTTACTTTTGGTGGATGTATAGAGGAGGGATGGGGCTACAAATTCCTCTCTATACTTTATTCTATGCAATTTGTGGTTTTGAGATACAGCCTGCAAAAAGGTCCATATTTTACCCAAAAGTTCCCAAGGTTTGAGAGGCCATATCTCGCTTTAAACAAATAACATTTAATAATTCACTAAACAAAAGTTGTAGCCCTGTCCATCCTATAAGCAATTTCCAAAATAAAAATAAAATTTTTTTTAAATTTTAAATTATTTTTTTCAATGGAAGAACAATTTAAAAAAAAAAAAAAATTTCAAGTACTCATAATTTTTTTTTTTCTTTCTAGGCGTGATATCAAAAATCTGTTCCCACTAATGCAAGGAATTAGGGCTAATTATTTGGTTAAATTTTCAGCTCATGTGGACTAGTGGTTTGATCCAGCTGTTCATTTTTTTTTAACTTTAGGTCCAAATAAGTTTCAAACCATTCTAGACTCAGAAAAATGCTTGAAATCAACTCAGAACTTCAGGTAAAAATGTATATGCCCTGAAAATTTCAGCTCAATTAGTCAAATAATAAAAAAAAAAATTCAAACAAAATATAAGAAAATTAAATATTTTTTTCTTGTTTTTTCAATATATTCTTTTCCTTTTGACTGCTCCTTTTCTGCTAGTAGGGTGATTGACTCACGTGCTTGAGGGCGCCGGTTCGATCCCACTTTGGGATCCTAGGTATATACTACCAAGAAAGTTCCTCTCCTCGAATAGGGCAATGCCCGTGAGATGTGAACTTTTTAAAAAAAAAAAAAAAAAAAAAAAAAAAAAAAAAATCTTTGTGTTTTGAATTTAGATATACAAATGGTACACAGGCATTTATCTATAAGAGGCTCTGCCCCCTATACCCTCGACCCATGAGTAGCAGTGAAAAATATTATATATATATTATATATATATATATATATATATATATATATATATATATATATATATATATATATATATATATATATATATATATATATATATATACTACAACTAAAATCTACAACCTCTCCCAGGAAGGGTTTTCACCCTGTCAGTGGAACCAGCATCTTTCGCCATCTGCTTGAAGAAGTTCTCCCAAAGCCCTCTAAAAGATCATGTTTTTCGGCTCGTTGGTCTCCATGCCGGTCCATAAGTCTTAACCAGACTCTCAGGTAGGGTTTTTACCCTTTCAGTAGGACCAGCATAGTTTTCAAACTAACCTCTGAACACTCTCTCCCAGGGGTCTTCAAAAGATTGTGCTTCTCCGAGCTATGGTTTCCAATGCTGGTTCTGGAGTAGTTACAAGCCGTTGACAGAGTAATCACAAGGCCGGATGGCTAGTCCTGTCGTCCTTGCATTTATTTCTCTTCACATGATCCGAACCTGTCGTCGATTTTCAAACTCTTGTTTTTAAATTTTAAATTCTTAATGATAAGGTTTTATTTTTTCATTAAAAGCCGAAAGTCCATTATCTTGAAGATTTGTTGCTCCTCTATAAATTTTGAGATATAATTTAATCAAAAAAAAAAACTTGTTTAATTTATTTTTTTCTTTTAATGCAATATTTTCTAAAATTCTAATTTTAAAAATAAATTTTAGCTATTAGTTTTTAAAATTTTGGTCAGTACTGTCTTCATATATATATATATATATATATATATATATATATATATATATATATATATATAATATATATATATATATATATATATATATATATATATACCTGTATTACAAATTTTACAAATATATTGCAAAAAACTAACGCAACAGTCAAAGGACAAATATGGCAACCTCATATTCAATTGGTTTTACTATTTTTATATAAGTGAAGGCCAGTCGAAGTACAGTTGCTTAACCATTCAGAGTAAAAATTTAAATGCTTTTTTCCTTATAATAGTTTTTCATTTTATTATGTATTTATATTACTCTTCCATGAAAGAAAAGTATGTATAGAATACATTTAAACATATTTTGACTTCATATTTTCAATATAGTGAAAAATAGAGGTATCATGACAGATCAAATTATTCCCATATATATATATACGCCAAAAAAAATTAAAATAGCTGTACTTTTAAAAATTTTATAACACCAATGATATAGCAACCTCGTTGTACTAGAAACTCATAGGGTAAGTTAATTTCAGGAACTTGGTACAACAAGAACCTCCTACAGAAAAATCCCCTACTGTAAACAATTACCATTTTTCTATATATAATTTTTACAAAAGGTATTCTGGACTTCACAATAATTAAGACCATGTGATTAAATATTAACCATATGCGATACTACTACTACAACCAGCTTCCTCTAGGATTTTCCCATGTATACATAGGATTTAATTTGGTCTATATATTTTATTCTCAATAACTTCGACTATTATTGTCACTGTCTTGAACAATACAAATTTCTACATCAACTGCTGCTCAAAAGATAGCACATTGTGCAATGTGCGACCTTAAGTTAGGTCTATCTAAGCAATGTAAAATCTACTATCTACATGAAAAAGATAATAAAATGTTAACTAAAATAAATTTGAGGTAATAACTTCCAATTCTCTCATTTTAAAGTTTGTATAAAATTGCTTAAATATATATATATAGATACGTAAATATTCTTATTTTACCACGGATAACTATCACCCCTTTCAAAAAAATATGAGATAGGAACTAGGGATGCCGAAAACGTTACCGATAAATATCGATATTGATATTTTTTACAATAGTATCGAAAAATTTCGATGATATTTGTAAAGCCTATATATATCAATACATCGATATTTTAACCTCAGTTTCGAATCAACGATATTTTTTTTTTTTTGAAATTATAAGTAGTTTTCTGCTCATTTATATATATATATATATATATATATATATATATATATATATATATATATATATATATATATATATATATATATATATATATATATATATATATATATATTATTTTAAATCCGAAATATTAATATTTTTTAACCGATAGTATCGGAGCCAATTTGATATTTTTTTAAATATCGAAATATATCGATATTTTTTTTTTAATATTGGCATCTCTAATAGGAACACATAATGAATAGGAATGAAACGCATTCTATGAACGCATTATAAAGAAATTAGAAACTCGAAAAGAAATTAGTTGTTCAAAAAGTATCGATATTTTTTATTTCCAATATATCGAAAAAGTCTTTGATATGTTTTCTCGACGCATGATACTTTTTCCGAATATCAAATCACTAATATTTTTCATTTTGCAGAACAAAGTTTTCTACTTTCTATTTTTTTTTCTTTCTATTTTTAAAAACTCGGTGCTTTCAAGCAGCGATTGAAATGAATATCTTCCTGGATTTCTTGTATTATTGGGAATTATCGACTATGCCGAAATTCCTTGAAAGAATTAATCCTAATCTGGAAATATATAACCTAAATAAATTGCAATTAATAAAATTATAATACAATATAATAACTAATCATTATTTATGATGCTTTTCAAATAATTAAGGTAAAAAGGAACAAGGGGATTTACTGTTTCCAAGAAAATTATACTTGAATAAAAGCTTTTAGTGAAAGCTAATAATGTAAATTGTCTTTTAAAATAGGTAAATCTAGCTAAACTTGAATCATATTACCTTCAATCCAAATAAAGCAAGAACCTTCAAACTCTGCTCCAAAACTTTTGGCCCCTTTTAAAGTATTAAACTTCAAGTCAATAAAAATCAAAGTTAACTAACTCATCCCGATCAATAATCAGAATATCAAGCTAATTCAAACAGCATAAGAAAGGATCAAGGTTAAGTGTCAGTTAAGAACTTTAATTTCTAATTGCTTACTTACATTACTTTATTTAATGTGAAGTTCACATTGAGCCACCACCGAATCCTATTACTAATCCTGTCCTGAGCTACTTTCTTTGCTTCTCTCCAAGTCCATCAAATTTTATTCAGATCCTCCTCTACTGTTCTTTCTCTATGTTCCAGTCGGTCTCCCCTTTCCTCTACTTCCTCCCGGCGTCCACTTCACATCCACTTTGCAAGCATTGTTCTCTCCCCTCCAAACATGCCCAATAAAACTTAATCTTCTCCTCCCTAATACAGACTCCACCTCCTCCATCTTTGTTCTATTCCTTAGCTCTTCATTTAATAACGTGTTGGGCTAGAATATTCTCAGGATTCTTCCCATGCACCTGTTTTGAAAAATTTGCAACTTATTTATATCATTTTTGTTAGGACTTAATGTTTCACAGCCTTATAGCATTACTGATCTTATGTTTCTTATATATATTCTCAATTTTGTTTTAATCTTTACCCTACTCGATCACCACAATCTCCCCAACTGATTAAAATTATTTCTTGTTTTATTTATTCTCCCCTCAATGTCTTGACTTGTTCCTCTACTCTCAATTATCTTTACTTCCAAATATATAAAGTCGGAAACTCTTTCGATTTCCTCTTCTCTCAGTTTCATACTGATGTTCCTTTCTGAGTTTATTACCATGTATTTAGCTTTCCTGGTATTTTTTGTTAATCCCAACTTTCTTTTGTATTTTGCTACTCTTTCTGTTTTTTCCTTGTATGTCTCTACTTGACTGACTCAACAAGCATATATCATCCGCAAAATCTAGGTCTTCCAAGTTCTCCATCATATTCTCCCTTCTTCTCGCCTTCCATTGCTCTTCTTATTCGCCAAATCCAGAGAATAGCAGACATGTAACATACCCTGCCCTTACACCACTCTTGATCTTGAACATTTCCGTCATTTTATCATCTATCTTCACTGCACATTCATAATCTTCATAACAATTTTTTGATCATCCTTATTATTTTGCTTGGGATTCTGTATCTCTCTAATATTTTCCATAACGTATCTTCAGAATCCTTTTTAAAATCTATAAAATTTGAAAAATTCTTCTTCATTCATTGCTTTGTTCAATTATATTTCTTATAATAAATATCTGGTCTGTGCATCTTCTCCCTGGTCTGAAACCAGCCTGTTCCTTCCTCAATTTTTGTCATCTTTTTCTTAAATCCCATTGACTATTGTTTTTTTTTTTTTTTTTTTTTTTTTTTTTTTTTTTTTTTTTTTTTTTTTTTTTTTTTTTTTTTTTTTTTTTTTTTTTTTTTTTTTTTTTTTTTTTTTTTTTTTTTTTTTTTTTGTAAATATCTTCCCTGGTACTGAAAGAAGTGTTATTCCCATCCAATTAACCCATTTTGATAGGTCTCCTTTCTTTGGTAATTTAATTATTTTTCTTTTTCCCAATCTTTCGGTAGCTTTTTCTTATCCCATATCAACCTGTATAGTTCCTCCAATTCAACAATTATGCTCTCGATACTTTCCTTCATTATTTCAGCCTTTATCCCGTCCATTCCAGATGCTTTTCCATTCTTGGATTTTTAATTGCTTATGCTAATTCTTTTCTTGTTCGTGGATTTATATCTATCATCATCTCCTCCATCTTTCCCCACTCTTCTGCACTTATCTCTTAGACTATTTTCTTTTCACTAAACAGTTCTCTAAAATGTTCTTCCCTTCTCTTAGCAATCCTCTCCTTATCACTTATCATTTTTCCATCCTTTTCTCTTACGTTTATATTTTTCCTGCTTCAATTTCCTTTCATCCTTCTTGTCAGGATATATCCAGTGCTCAGTTCTCCTTTCCCTGCTGCCCTTTCAGCTACCTCTTTCATCTTCCCATAATAATCCTCTCGATTTTTTTTGCTCTACTTCTTTCATCTTCATTTATCACTCTATATTCTTCCGTCATTATGTTCTTTCTTCTATTTAGTTTTGTATCAATCAATTTTTTATGCATCACTTCTCTTTTCTCATTCTCTCTTAATGTTCCTTCTGTTATCTTGTTTTTTCCCCCTTACCTTATCTCTTTTCAAAACTTCCTCGCTACTCTCCTTAATTACATTGACTAAACTATTCCATTTACTTTCAATTATTTCTTCTTTTTAGTTCTTGTGTTATCATTTACTTCTAAGTTGGTTTTTAATTTTTTTCATTAAAGAGTCTATTTTTGGATCTTTTAATTTTTGTATTGTGGCGGCTTCAACGGCGCCGTCAGGTTAAAAATCTCTAAAGAGTTTTGGAGACTTTTCTTAGAGCATAGCGTTGTTTCCTTTTTTTTTTTTTTTTTTTTTTTTTACCAGCCGCAGCTCGCGGCGAGTCACGTTTTTTCGTTCCCGCGCTGCCATCTTTAAATATAGACGTTCTTCTCCGCGCTCGCAGACTGCAGCATAGGGCTCGGCAAATTGTTTTTTTCGGTGTTGTGACTTATTCTTTTGTTGGATGAAAGCGTCCATAACGCAAAACCAATTTCAAAGTTACGCTTCTCGCCCTGCGAATCCTATTGATCGTGCTGGTTAAAGATCATACATTACACCTATCTGCCAAATCACACTTACCCTAGATTGGGTCTTAGTCCTTTTTCTGAATATCCTCAATTGTCTGTACCTACTCTGGAGTGACTAGAATTTTATGTGTGTTAATAAATTCCGAATATCGCCTTCACTTTCAATCATCCTTGCTGTGGAGTCTGGTCGGTTGTGTGACTGTCTCGGAATCTCTACTCATTCCAAACAAACAAATTAACAGGGGTCGCCCCGACCCCTTTAGTATATTAATATTTCACTTTGTTCCTTTTTCCTTCTTTATGACATTTAATTTTAGTTTTATCTTTCCTATTAACAAAAATGGTTGCTATTTATATCTGCTCCTCTCTTAACTTTCGCATCAAGTAGAGATTTCCTCCATCTCTTATCAATCATAATAAAGTGATCAATTTGGTTTATTGTTTTCCCATTCAGTGCTATCCAAGTCTTCTTGTAGATCTCTTTATGTGGGAATAAGGCCCCTCCTATTACTAAGTCATTCTGCATTCAAAATTCTCTTACCTTTTTTTTCATTTTCGTTCACTTCTCCACATCCATGCCTTCCCATTTATTCCTTCCACCCCTTCCTTTCCTTTTCCCATTTTTGCATTCATGTCTCCAATGACTACCTTTTAACCATGCTTTTTACATCTACTGAATACTCCCTCCATTTCCTCATAGAAGTTCTCCTTTTCCTCTTCCACACTGTGCAGTTGGTGCATATACCACCACCAACACCACCACAGACAACCTTATATTCCTGGAAGCAAACCTTTCAAACAGTATCCTATCACTTAATGGTCTCCATTACAACAATGCTACAACTCCATCTTCCCTTCACAGTCAAGGTTACTCCTCTCTCATGTCTGACCTTGTTTCCAAAGTAAACAATGAGGTGACCCCCAACTGTTCTCTGTTCACCACTCTATTTCCATCTGCTTTCACATATTTCAAGATCACAATCCATTTGTTGCATTTTTCCCACAACTTCTGCCAATTTTCTTATTTGATTCATTGTTCTTATATTCCATACTCCAACTTTCATCTTAGTTTTTGGTGACAGGGGAACTCTCATCTATCTTCTGACTTCCCGTGTGCTTTCATCACAAAACTTCCTTATATCAGTGCCATTCTCCTTCTTTGGCACCGATTCTAGGGTATCCTCTGCCTCCCTTGTTACACCATAAAACTTACTATTCTCAGTTTCGACTTCATGGATATATTCTTTGGCGGCTTCTGTAACCCATTTTCTTGCGTGAGTGGATGGTTAGCCTATCACACAGCCCTCCCCATTTTTTTCAGGCTTGGGACAGGCATGCATCTCTGTTTACCTCATTACGCATGGCTGGGTTAATTTCTAATTACAGAAATTCTAAAACTCGATCCTACCCTAAGGGAACCCCACAATTAAGGGTCCCCACTTTTGGGGGTGAAAATTTTCCCCCAATTTTTTTCCCTTCGACAGTGTTTTAGTAAAATCTATGCTGATTCTAAATATGTAACAAGCTTTTCATAATTCCAAACGGTTCCTGGAAAATAAAAATGAAACCTGTCGAATGACCTTGAATGTGGCGGATTTTTTTAATCAAAATATTTTATTATATTCTTATAGGAAATTTTCTCCTGATTCCAAATATGCAATTAGTTTTCAATAATTTGCAATGGTTACTGAGATATGGCCACTCAAACTATGGCATAACCCTCAAATTTTTTAAAATTGATGAACTTCAACTTCTTCTATTTTTTTTTGGGGGGGGGGAGGGGAAATTTCCCCATCTGTTTTTCTTTAACTGTTATTTTAGTATAATCTTTGCTGATTTTAAATCTGTAATTTGGTTTTCGTAATTCCAAACGGTCTCCGATCGAGAAAACTTTTAAAGTGACACATGCACTTTTGCATATTGCATGCATAGAAAAAGAAAATTTTCTTTTAATTTTTTAACTTTTTGGAATATTTTTATAGTAAATGTTCTCCTGATTCCTAATATGTAATCAGTTTTCAAACTTCCAAATGGTTCCTAAGATATGACCACTCAAAAAAAATCTAAAAGGGGAACCCTTCGACATAATGGATCCCAACTTTTGGAGGAGGAAAAAATGCTTTGTTTTTCTCAATAGGTTTTTTGTAAAATCTTTGCTGATTCCAAATTAATTTTCCAAAATTCCAAACGGTTCCTGAGAGAAAGACTTTTCAAGTAGCACAAGTTGGATGATTTTGAATCTGGCGACATATGGCAACTACAAATAAAATAATTTTATTTTATTTTTTAAAAACATTTTTGTAGTGTCTTTATTGAATTTCCTGATTCCAAATATGTAATTAGTTTTTCATAGTTCTAAATGGTCACTGAGATATGACCACTCAAACATGGAATGTAATTCATAAGCAACATAATGAAGCTTAGGATTCTGTTTTCTATCGAAATGGCACTTTTCAGAGAGAAAAAAAAATTGTTTTAAAACTTTTTTTTATTGAATTAGAAACAGTTAGAGGAGGATATAAGCAAAGTGTGATCCCCAAAATATATACGGCTCACATAAAAACATTCACTTGAAGTTAAAAATTTCCCCCCCCCAAAAAAAATTAAAATTTCAAAATTTCCGTTGACTTTAGGCAAGATCTAAACCATCACCTATTATAAATATCTTACACTCTTTGATTCCTACGTAGGTTTCCAAATCTTTAAAAAAAGAAAATAAAAAAATACCTATTATTTTATATTTTATGAAGGATTTAATGAAAAAAAGTCAAAATGGAAAAAGGTGGGAGAGTTTTAGCCCCATGAAAAATTGCTCCAACTATTCGTCTCATGTCATCTAAATATGTTTATCAATGTTTACCCTTTCAAATGATTTTCTTTTCATGTCCAAAAAAAAATATTTTTTTTTCCGGTTGGAGGATCCCTTAATAATAAAAGCATGTATAAATTTCTACCATAAGGCTAATTTAAAATAAAAGATTAAATTGTTAAATACTCGTTGGTGTGTGCTTGAGGGAATCTGCATATGTGTGCTCTGGGGTTGAATTTATTTGAAGGCTGGGTTTTTGAAACACCACCAAACAATATAACATTAATTGAAGGAAGGAAGGAATACAGAACACAGTGCCAAATACAGAGATCTGGCTGGTAATGATCAGCTAGGGTTGAGAGAACCACGATTAAACAGCCAACCATCTGGAGCCTGAGGAAGACAGTTGTGGCTGGGGAACAGTTGGTGTAGAAGCGACAAGTGCCAGTTGAAAATAAAAAAAATGTTGAATATGAAAATACTTGATAAGTAAATTAGTTAGCTGTCGGGTGAGAAATCCAATTTTAAAGAATAGTAAATAACAAGGTTATCATTTCTAGGCTGTCGTAGACTAACACCGCATTGTTTTTATCAACAGTTTACACTCGTTCCCATCCCCGAAGAACTCCGTGAAATTGTCCATTAGGGAGCATTTGGAAGTGATAGCTACAGGATTTCCCTCCTAGATCTTGCAGAACAGCTTGTCACTGAAACTGAAGGAGACAGACTATTCTGCTAGATCGTGTCCGTCAGATACTGGAAGGACGACGGAGAATACCACCAGAAGAAGAAGTTGGAGTAGGACAAAACGGTGGTTGAGGAATCTACAATTGAGGAGGAGGGGATGGCGATGGTGAAGTAGAAGGAGAAGAGCTAGGAGGAGATGGAGGAGTATGAAAAGGTGACACATGTTGTGTAGTAGGAATGAAAAGTGTAGGTGTTAGAGTCTGTGAAGTCGATTGAAGGCTCCGGATTGGACATAAAAAATGCCGGTTTAAGTCTATCGATAGAGACAACTTCTGTCCGACTAAGACGTTAAATGACAAAAGTTTTCTAACAACTACCTAAAATCTGGAAAGGGCTCTCGTATCGAGCCTGCAGCTGTGCTCAATGTGGTCGAGGCGAACGAAAACGTGAGTACAAGTGGCAAGTTCTTTCGGAATAAAAAGAGTGCATGTTTTATGTTCCAGTAGGTAAAGGTTTCCAAGAGGTGGAACACTGGCAGAGACGAAAAATATATGTTACAGGATCAGCAGGAGAAGCACGATAAGAAACGAAAAATTCACCTGGAAAACAAATAGGAGAACCATAGATGAGTTCTGCAGCTGTGCACTGCAAGTCTTCCTTCAAAGCAGAACGGATGCCAAGGACAAAAGGAAGAGCTTCCGTTAATTAATCTTCGGTAGGATGAGCGGCGAGAGAAGCTTTCTACTGACGGTAAAAGCTTTCCACCATGTCGTTAGCTGAAGGGTGATAGGCAGTGGTGAGAATGTGTGAGGTGTCTAAAAGAAATAAAATCATGCCACAAAAAGTTTTCAAATTGACGACCTTGGTCAGTTGTGATAACTCTTGGCACACCGGAGCGAGACACCCAAGTGGCCAAGAAAGCTTTAGAAATTGCAATGTCTATTTCTGAGCTGAACAATAAGAAAAAAAAAAGTATAAAAATATAAAATTAGTTTTGTATACAGACAGTGTGCATGCTCCATCTCGAAGAGGAGTCATTTATGTGGGGGGAAATAGTTTAAAAATGTACTAGGTAACACTCAGACATATCCAGTAAAGCTTGCGGCTGAAAACTTTGTCCATACTGCAGAACATGTTAAAAGAACAGAGTTGGTTATAATGCATACTCCAGTCTATACGTTTTATTGCAATTTATATTGTGGAAAGATCGTAAGTATATGGCGCCAAATAATTTTGGTATGAAAAACCTTAAATTTTTTTACATCGCGAAAATAAAATTTAATAACTTAGTCTGCTTGAAGTCTTCTTAATCACTTCATTCTCCTTTGTTTTTCGCTCTAACTAGCTAAATTTCATGGAAAAGGGAAAATGCAAATATGCCCGACCGGAGCCCAGGCCAAAAATCAGGGAAAACCGGGATTTGCCTGCCAGATTTAAAATGGCAAATTATCAATGGTGGATTAAATCAAACAAAATATTAGAAAATTTAGATTTTTCTTCTTGCTATTTTCAATATTTTTTTCTTTTTGTTTCTTGTGACCCCTCCTCTTCTGCTAGTGAATGTTCATCTTTGTTTTTTGATTTCAATGCCCCCATAAAAACTTAGTTGAAAATTTTTTTACTTTGGGCACTCGAAGGTCCTCTTCTAATTTCCTGGCTGCAGATGTTACATTTAGCTATTCGAGCCTATCCTTAAACATTGTAAAGTACTCCCCCATATTGCTGAATCTGATCTTTCTTTTAGCCATAATGACAAAGTATAAACAAAATAATAATTTTAAAATAATGTAGCGACTAAATGATACAAATTTGATACATAGCAATAAAATAGCAATGATAAATATAATTACAGGTTATATTGATAATTTTGTATCTTACATTTTTTTCAAATTTTAACTTAGGGTATTAAATAAGTAAATCTGTTAAATCATTATTGTGAATAAAAAATAAATTTTAAATTTTTTGTATTCTTTTTTTAAACTTTTATTATACAAAATCTGTAAATTTTCTTTAAAAAATTTGGAGAAAATGCATAAAATCATTAAGTTAAGTAAATGTTGGCTATTCCACTCCTTCATTATAATTTAAAAAAAAAAAAAAAAAAAAAAAAACCTATATCTAATTTTTTTAACCTAAAATTTCAGTGCTTTTGACCTCTTTGGAAATTTTAGGCAACCCCGGCTAGAGACCTGATCGGTCCCTAGATGCAAGTAAACAAAATAGAAGAAATAAGAAGGGGTTGCAATTAACCTTGAACAGTAAGTCGACCACGAAATCGGATTTCATGCAGTTTAGCTTTACCTTTTCGCAAAGTCTCCATAAAATATATTTATGTTCAGGAAAATTCAATTAACTTACTAGTGTTACAAACCTTGTAATACTATCGCAGTTATTAAAAATGCCCTAACCTCTGTGAAATGGAAAACAATGATAATGATTTTAAATCAAATTTTTGAGACAAACTCATAAACCCG
This sequence comes from Armadillidium nasatum, assembly GCA_009176605.1. Classification (NCBI taxonomy): domain Eukaryota; kingdom Metazoa; phylum Arthropoda; class Malacostraca; order Isopoda; family Armadillidiidae; genus Armadillidium; species Armadillidium nasatum. Next base: position 27,069 of record SEYY01021658.1, read on the forward strand.
AATGATAAAACAAAAGTTCAAATTCAAATTTTTTTTTTTGTAAAATTTACTTAAAATAGTAAATACATGTATAAAGAAAAAAAAAATATTACAAATATATACAAATATTAATAATATTATAATTAATTATTTAAGTACAAAGTCTTTAGGCCAATCAAAGATTTTAGGGAAATTATCAACTACATCTTTAGGTATGTGGTCCAGACGAACTGGAACTGGTCTCATTTGGCGAAGTTGATGCGTAACATTTTGCATTATTTTTTCTGGGACCTAGGAAAAAATAAAATAAAATAAATATATATATATATATATATATATATATATATATATATATATATATATATATATATATATATATATATATATATATATATATATATATATATATATATATATATATATATATATATATATATATATATATATATATATGTATATATATAAACAAATAAATAAAGAAAATATATATATATATATAGACGATATATATATATATATATATATATATATATATAAGATATATATTTATTCGTGGTATCATATATATATATATATATATATATATATCAATATATATAATATATATATATATATATATATATATATATATATATTATATATATTATATATATGATGGGACGATTAATCGTCATCGTCAATTTTTGCCGATTAATTTATATATGTTGGCTCCACCTTCTATTGAGAATGAAAGGCTGCTTAGTAGTGGGAGCCAAATATAGACTCCAAGACTAAATCGAATCACTCCAGAAAATGGAGAAACATTGTTTCTGCATCACAAATTAAGAGATCTAAATTTAAAGTACTAGAATTTTGCATGTCTGTCCATGTTTTCACATAATCACATATTAAAATTAATGACCTGAAGATACTCCAGGATATCCCACTCGCTCTCGGCCCCGTGCGTTTATAGATATCAAATTACTGGTCATAATTTAATAAAATTTGTAAATGAACATCTGAATGAGTTCGTAAATCATTTGGATGATGAGGAACTCCGTACTGGCTATTTTCAGCAGGATGGGTGTCACTTTCCACAAGTCCAACATCATCATGTACGAAATTGAGTCCTCCTTTGAAGATCGGGTTATGTCCAACGAACTTTGGACGTTAAGGTCGCCTGACCTTACTCCAAAGGATTTCTTCCTATGGGGCATGCTGAAAAGGAGTATTTTGCAACAAGCCACATACTCCCATGCAACTGAAAGACAACATTCGAAAGACAATTGACTGTGTGACAGTAATATGTTGGCGGCAACTTTCCGTAACATGGAAAAGCGTGTGCAAGCATGCCTTGATGCTAATGGCGATCACTTCCAACAATCGTTGTGCCATTAGGGCAATTCTCACACATCAAGGTTTGTTGGTAGCAAATGTTATTAACTTATGCCCATTACTTTGATATCTAAAAACGCACATCTGGGACCGAGAGCGAAGTGGGACACCCAGTATTATAATGTATATTACAATTATATGCATATACACATTTGAATAAAGAAAAGACATTTAGTTCTTCCTTTTATTTCATAAAACTGTTAAATTTATTAAAATAATAAATTAAAATAAAAAAAATAAAGGGATGAGAAAGTTCATTCCATCTTCAACTAAATCTTTTTCTCCTCAAAGCCCATGGTTCGATGGTACTTGCTCTCGTCCTATTCATGAAAGAGACAGTGCTTATCGTACATGGAAAATCTCTAATTCTCCTATCACTCTTGCTAACTTTCTTTCAACTTGGAATCGTTGTAGGGATATTATTCGATGGGCCAAGCGTGCTTTCACAGAAAGGAAGTGCGCTGACCTCCTTGGTTCTCCTACTGATAAAAATTTCTGGCCTCTAGCCAAAAACATCAATCTGCCTTTCTTTCTCTTATTCGTCCTGACGGCTCTGTTGCTAATACTCCTTCTGAAAAGGCAAAACTCTTCGGCCTCCTTTTTTCCTCCAATTCAACCATGAACGATTCCGGCTCTTTTCCTCCTCTCAGGTATCCCATGTCATTACCTGTGATTTCCCATATATCAAACTAGGCCTCATTAAACAATATGTAAAGTCTTTCGATACGAACAGAGTGTGTTTTAAATACATAATTTCAAAATTACCAAGTTTATTATTAAGTTATCAAAAAATAAAGGTGGGAATTCTGAATGGCCCACAAATAAGAACATTAATTAAACATAGCAATTTCGTAAATGTTATGAATGGATGTGAGAAAGATGCCTGCTTCTTATTCGTAGACAACGAAGAAAACTCTTTAGGCAATTTTATGGCAGATAACTAAAGAAATGTAAAAAAAAATTTTTTAAATTTTATGAGCCTACAAAGAGTTATATGAGCATAAAAATGCATTTTTTAAATAGCCATCTTGACTAATTTCCAAGTAATTTTAGTGATGAAAGTGACGAACAAGGGTAAAGATTCCACTAAGTTATCAAAATTATGGAGGAACGGTACCAAGAGCTCTTGGATTACCACATGATTACTAATTACTGCTAGTGCTTAAAAAGAGATCTGCCATCAACAAGGAAATACGCAAGAAAGTCATAAAATAAAATTTTTAAAGCAGTGACAGAATCATCATTTTTTCAAGTAATTTCTATCGTTATGTAATTATACTGTAGTTTGAACTGTTTGTATTCATCAAACTTGAAATTTTTCTTAACACATTACTTACTTTTTCTGTCCTAATTTGAAAAATCTTGAAAATGATTTGACTCTATCAGGTCCTGATTCTTGTCAACAGTCTATGGGCCATTTTCAAATTAGGACAAAATGATCAGGTAATATGTTTACATTTTTTAAAACTTTCATGAATACAAACCGTTAAAAATACAGTATAATTACATAACAATAGAAATAACTTTTTTTTAAAAATAATGATACTGCCACTGCTTTAAATATTTTATCTTATAAGACTTCCTAGCGTATTTGCTTGTTGATGGCAGGTCTCTTTTCAAGCACCAGCAGTAATCAGTCATCTTGTGGGAACCCCAGTTCATTAACATTATAGACTGAGAGGTATACAAGATAAAGAAAAAAAAAGTGCAAATTGTTTCACTGAGGTTGAAAATAATGGCATGAGAAAAAATAAAATCTTTTTAACTGAATTGTAACAAAATATAACAATGACATCATTGAAATTCTTGGGTAATAAGAGAATGTCACAAAATCAAAAAAATAAAAATAAAATAAAATAAAACTTAAGGGTATGCAGAAAATCGGTATTTTTCTGTAAGAATCTAAGCTGACAAAGCCTCACAGTAACGATGGAAGTAGTCTTCAAACTCATCACACAAATAAACTTTGAATTAACACTTAAGTCAGATGTTCCTGTACTTCATCGTAAAGATTGATCTGAAGAGTAAAATATCAATCCCTCAGTATCATCACATGCAGCCTTATTAACTTCAATAAAGACGCAGAGTTCACACGAAAACCGCCTAAGGGTATTCAGGAGAGCAAGAATATTGAAAGCTATGCTTTGACTTTAAGTCTAAGTTTGGCTCCTCCTCAAATATACCATAAACTGATGAATCAGATTTGCACTAAATGCCATGACTAGAAATATATCTGATGAATATGATGCTGATCATGATAATGCCAAAGAATTATATATTATTCATATATGATTGCAAAAGTTTGTCAGTGGTCTTGTTAATTTGTTCTGAATGTTACTGTAACATGAATATATCTACGTCAAAACTATATCTAGGATATATTTAAATTATTTTTATATGTATTAGTCGAGAAAAATAGCATAAATTATAAAAATGTATATAAAAGGGTACTTAATTAATATATAAATAGAATTAATAATAATATTAATTGTCCCAGTTGGAAATAAAAGTTTGATAGGGATAGTTCTGAGGTCAGTTTTGTAGATAATTGAAGTTCAAGTTGTTTGAGAAATCTTCGTATGGAGTCCCTTCAAGTATTACTTGAACTTCACAGTGATGTTAATACCCTTGAATAGAAAAGACTTTTTAAACAGTATCAATATTTCATTTAAACTCTTTGGCCTTTGCTTTAAATGATGCATATAATTGACTCAAAATTTGTACACTGAATGCCTGCACCATGAAACCAATTATTTACAGGACAATTATAAAGAACAAAACTATTCTCAGGCTTATTACTAAAGAATTTAGCTCTAATTAAAAAAACAATGTAAGTAAAATAATATGCTGTTAAGTAAAAAAAAAAATTTTGTTTACAATGTTTTATACTTCTCGCTTTAAAAAGTTTTTTTTTTATATATATATATATATTTTTAACATACAGTACATCTATTGTCTGACATCAACTTTCCTCTAGAATAAAGTTTGATGGAATAATTTTAGATGAAGGCTTATAACATGCACTTCACACACGGTATCCTAAAAACTAAGCGTCAATATCTATTACACATTACTTAGTAGAAAATCTTTGGAAGCATATTCAAACATGCTCCTACAACTCTTAGATAGTTTTGATATAACCAAAACTCATTTATGGGAGAGTAGTATGTAGACAGGCTTTTCGGAAAACTCCTTAATCTTATACATATAGTGGGGCTACACCTTGCTATAAAAGGAGACTCTACATTGTTCCTTAAGCCTAGTCTGAAGGCAGATCTCATTATCATGCCTTTATTTCTGATAAAAGTAATTTGTACTAATGTACAAATTCTGAATCTCAAACATCTGAATTGTCAAGACAATAGGATCCAGAAGTGCAGCTTCAAATGGTTATTCACAAGAGTAATCTGTAGGGTCTGAAAAATTGTAATTCCCTTTAGTTGAAGTATTATCTTTTTCTTATGAAAAAGTAGTAACTGTGTTGTTTTTTCATTCTCATCTGCCTTACCTAATTTACAGAGCCAAAAATGCTAAGCCTCTCTTGAAAGCCACTTATCATTTGTATTCTACAGTACACACAGACGGCATATCCATGTTAAAGAAGGGCTAAGGTCTGATGGTGCTGTGCGAACTGCTTTCTCACACTCTTTGTTATTTCTACTACAGTATTTACAACTGAAACCTGTAATCATACCTCTCCTCAAGTTCTTAATTTTTAATGCAGAACACACTTTTATAATACATACAAGAGCGCCAAGGATGCCATAAAAATTTGCATACGAGTCCTAGATTCTTTCAACTTTTTACTCAATCAGATCTCTCTCTAAGAGAAACAGTTTTCAACAACGGTGAGCAGTTATTTTGGTTTACTACATACGGCCGCACTAAATCTCAGCCTAAATTCAGCACGAAAACCCTGAAAAATCATGTCTCTGCAATAAACAGCAGGAAGGAACTTTGGTTTACTACAAACAGCCACTCTTAAACTATCAGTCTTAATCCAACACTAAAATGATGGCATTATTTTGTCCTTGCAATAAGCTGCATAAAGTAATTTTGGTATTAGTATTGAACGCATATCATAACATATATTTTGAGGTTCATGAATGAGAGGTTCATGGTGAGATGGGATGTCCCTGAACACGACTAAATACTATACAATACTAATTTAAAAATTATAATCATATTAAGACAACAAAAAAATACATTTAGTAATATTAGTAATACAATACTATACTGCATTAACAATTCGATTTTTTTCCTTTCATCACAGTAAATGTCCAGTAATATTTACTTTATTATAATAAAGGTGCAGTAACTGAAAACCTGAAGGGATTTACTGTAATCATAAAAAGATCAATAACCTTGAATAAAACAAATAGTAGTAAGTAGTAGTAGTAATAATGATATACTCACTTTATCATCGGGAAATATATGTAGTTTGCGCATTCTTCCATGTCTCGTTAGATCTTTGTCTAAAGCTGAATAAACAGCCTTCTCAACAATCTGTCAAATTAAAGAACCTTTTAGAATATGCAAGAATGAAATAATTATTTTACAATATGCTTTCTTTCAAAACCTCCAAAAATTCCTTTAATAATTTAAGTTATTTGGTAAAAAATACTAAATTACGGGTGTTCAAGGGACTAGATGTTTTTATGATCTTGTATGCGAATATTATCTTTTGAAGTGAAATTCAACCTTTGATATAGAGTTTTAAGCAAAATAAAAAAAATAAATTATTTTTGTACTATTATGTAGTTTCTATATTTGTAATTATAAATGAAAATAAAACAGTCCAGAATGAGACAATCAATTTTAAAAAGATTGAGCCAACAGGCAGAATATATATATAATATATATATATATATATATATATATATATATATATATATATTATATATATATATATATATATATATATATATATATATATATATATATATATATATATATATATATATATATATATATATATATATATATATATATATATATATATATATATATATATATATATATATATATATATATATATATATATATATATATATATATATATATATATATTATATAAGATGTACGATAGTATCGGCCATTTTTATGGGTATCGGTATTGGTTAATATGGCTGATACTTGGCCGATACTCCTTACTTTTTGGGTGAAGAATTATGAGAAACTTTTAGATTAAAAAATAAATCTACTTTCGATATATAAAAGTTCTAATAAGGAATTCCTTAAGCTAGCCCATAATTCGTCTTCCAATATAATATATATATATATATATATATATATATATATATATATATATATATATATATATATATATATATATATATATATATATATATATATATATATATATATATATATATATATATATATATATATATATTCCAAAAAAGAACAGGCTCTCTCCAGATATGAGTGAACCTTTAATATTTTTACATCATCATATTTGAGGGTATTTGAATTCGACTACTAAGTGATGTCTTTACCTTAAAGGAGTATATTACGTCATGTTTTAATAATATCGTTTTTTATATTTGTCTTTTCTGCTGATTAATTGAGGTCTCTTCTTTCATTATTTTTATTCTTTATATTGTAGCTAGTTAAAGAATCTTCTTGTAAATTTTAATCATTTTAAAACATAAAAGCGAGTAGCTAAACTTTGTTAATACTTACTGTAAAATGGAAATGGAATATTTTTTGAATAACACAAACATAAAAAAGTTATTAGTATTTATATTTGCATTTATTATTCCTAAAAGATAAGATTTTAATTTATAAAATATACTTGGGCACAACTATATGAAATAAAAGACTAAGTATTGGTTGCACAGGGAATGCAATCCTCAGTTGCCTATAGCAGTACATAAATGTTCTATCTTATTACTGTATATTTCTTATAATAATTAAAGTATCGGTATCGGCAGCTAAAAATAGAGTATCGGAATCGGTATCGGTACCTTTACTATCGTATAATATTATATATATATATATATATATATATATATATATATATATATATATATATATATATATATATATATATATATATATATATATATATATATATATATATATTTCAACACATGAGAGAGAATAGCTTTGGGCTGCAAGAAACTGGCAGCTGCATCAAGACATTGCTCCAGCTTATTCTATTCACTTGATTTAGACGTTCTTCACCAAGGAATAGCATCGCCGGTGGTTTACCAGGTTCCATACTCTCCAGATATGTCTCCCTGTGAATTCTGTTTGTTTCTGAAGATTAAGATAACATTAAAAGGTTTCCATTTTGATAACAGAGATGGTACAGCTGCATATCCATTTCACAGGAAAGACTTCCAGCAGCAGTTGGACCGTTGGATTAAGTTTGTGGATTCACAAGGTGTTAATTTTGAAGGAGGTTATATATGAAATCATTTAGATATTGATCTTTGTTTTCCCAGCCAAAGTTCAGATGCATTTTGTACAGACACTATGTGAGGTCGCTCTAGTTTTTTGTTTTATATATATATATATATATATATATATATATATATATATATATATATATATATATATATATATATATATATATATATATATATATATATATATATATATATATATATATATATATATATATATATATATATAGTATATACTATAGTAGGATCCTTCGCATGAAGTTCATGTGCCAGTGTCCACGTTGCCCCACCAGGATACCCTGTATGATGGTAATAAACTCTCTTTTCCCATTCATTTCCAGGTAAGGAAATATGCCTTGAATTGATTGCAACAACATGATCACCACAATCAGCTAAGAATAGGATAAAGTAAAATAATTTTATAATAATAATAATAATAATAATAATAATAATAATAATAATAATAATACTAAGGCTGAGCACTATTTGGTATCATTCAAGTATTTATCGAGTAATCTATTTCTTTTTAATTTTATATATATATATATATATATATATATATATATATATATATATATATATATATATATATATATATATATATATATATATATATATATATATATATATAAAAGTTTTAAAAATTTAATTTACAGAATTATATAAAGATATAAAAAAAATGAAAACTCTCTCCTATTATTTTTCTTATGAATAATTAATTTTCAGTCACATTTTTTCTATTCAGGAATAAAGAATACAGAAAGGATGACAATGAAAATATGGGAAAATACAAGAAAAGGCCTAATTTATATACACCAAGATGTTGGAAAGATAGGAAAGTCAATAAGAGGTGTGCATAAAATATATGATAATTGGGAATAATAATAATAATAATAAAATAATAATAAAAAAATAAAAAAAAAAAAAAAAAAAACTTTAAACTGAACTCCTTTCTTATGTTAAATCATATTTATATATATGAAAAAATAGAAGTACCAGGAGCAGCAGCAACTTGAAAGGCTGTTGTCTAGAAATGTTTACTTCATAAAAAATTTCCAGATCTAACAAAAAAAAAATTATTTGGAAAAAAATTAGTTATATAGTGTGCAGTTTATACTATTCCCTTGGTGTAACTATATTAGAAGTGTATAAGAACTTTGATATTACCAACAGTACAAATTAAAATGCAATTATTATCATCTGCGAAATTTAAATAATATTCATTCCTTGTTTATCATTAAGTGAAAGAATATGTTATTTCTAATACATAATAGTTTCATCAACCATCCATATCCATGTCAGTAATCAGTATGTCTATCTGCTAATAAATTAATGAAATGCCAAAGAATTTAACGCTTCACATATCAGTGGTCAAAATGTTGATAAAATTTTCAAATACAAATGAATTCAATACTTTTATGCCTGAAACAAAAACCTTGCAAACATTTTGACAGAAATATCACCATCGAAACAAGTACTGCAATAATAATCTGATGCACGAAATGGTTTTTATGATGTGTACAGTATTCACAGTCTAATGTTTATTTAAAACTTTTTGTCTTGTCACTTCATCTATTATTAATTAACTCTGGAATCAAATTTTTTTTTTCTATCACCATTACAATGATCATTATACTAAGGTCTCTAGTTGCATATCTCCTCAATTATTGTTGTGTAAGACTAAAAAATTATTCAAATTTTAGTAAAAATCGTTTTCAACATTTAATATAATAATTTTCTCAAAGAAACATAAGAAAATAGAAAAATTTAGAAGCCACAAGGCCCCATCAAGACTGTAGCATAAAAAAAAAAATTTGCTGAAGCTGGCAATCACTATGAATGGTTTGTCACATACCCAAACTTTCCCCATGCAAACAATCAAGCAAATGAATAATTTTGATTGAGTACTTTTTCAGATTCCTATAGCCTAATAACTGAGAACCAAGGTGTTGGAAAGTGTTGAAATTTGTAGAGTTTAAGCTAGTGATGGGACGATTAATCGTCAAGATAAAAATTGGCATATTTTTTCTCAAACATCATCATCAATTTTCTGCCAATTGTTTTGCCAATTAATTTACATATATTGACTTATAAATATCTCTTTTAATGAGTAAACAGCTGTTTAGTAGAGGAGGTCAATTATACTCTCCAAGATGAAATTGTATTATCCCAGAAATTGGAGAAAAGATTGTTTCTGCATCACAATTTAAGAGCTCTAAATTTTAAGTATTAGAGAAATTTGCATGTCTGTCCATTCCTCACATATTAAAATTTTTAAAATTAATGTTCTGAAGAAACTACAGGGTGTCCCACTTGCCCTTGGCCCCAGATATGCGCTTATAGATATCAAAGTCCTAGTCATAAGTTAATAAAATTTGCCACGGGTAAACCATGGTGTGTGTGATTATTGTGCAGACATCACAACAAGTGTTAGCCATTAGCATCAAGGCATGCTTGCACATGATTTTCAATGTTACAGAAGGTTGCCATCAAAGTCCATTGGAAATGACTCTATCCTTAAAAAAAGGACTCCATTTCATATATCCTGATGTTGGTGTGGCAAGTGGTGTGACCTCTCATGATTCTATCTCGCTTCTTACACACAAAGGTTTGTTTATAGCAAATTTTAATAACTTATGCGCAACTCTAGTGTCCAGAGTTAGTGTGACATCTTATGTTATATTTATGTATTAAAATTACATGTATTTTCACATTTGAATAAATAAAAATAAAGAAAAAAGAATTTAAATTCTTTTTTTTTTTTTTTTTTTTTAACATTAAAAATAATGAAAATTTTTGAAATATACTTTTAAATTTCATCATCACTGTCAAACTTACTATATTTATCATCATCAAAAAATTCTTTATCATCCCATCACTAGTTTAAACATTTCTAGAGGAAGCCACACCTAAAGATAATTTGAATGATAAGTATGGTAAGAATATAATGAAGATTTATATTTCTTGTAAGCATTATATATATATATATATATATATATATATATATATATATATATATATATATATATATATATATATATATATATATATATATATATATATATATATATATATATATATATATATATATATATATATATATATATATATATATATATATAGGATAAATTCCCAAAAATTTATTTTATTCAACTATTCAAGTCTTGATAATCTCACAATATCCTTTGACTTTTAATTGCTTCTTTATGATAATGCATGAAAAGAACTACTTTTGCAAAACGCAAGAACAAGTGAAACTACAATGGTATATAAAAATAGAAGAACTGATTTATTGGTAAGAAATTTTCAAAATTATGATTTTTCATAATTGTAATTAATATATAATATCAATAATAATTATATGTTGTAATATAATAATATGCTGTTGGATGAAAGTCTTCCAAATGAGAAGAAAAGTGTGAAATGTATTATCCAATGTGGTCTGGTAAACTTTGTCAGAATCATTTATTGACTAAAAGCCAAAACACAGTCAAATTTAAAAGCAGAAAATTATTAATATCATTGGAATTGTATATGCATATCTTTAAGGGATGTTGAATTATCATTTGTATTAATATTTTGTTGTATATCATATATTGCTAAATATGAAAAAATGATAATTGACAATAGTTTTAATATTAGTTGTCAATAGTAGTATTAGTAAAGTTAGTTAATTTTGGAATTATATATAGGGCTAAAAGAATGTCAATAGCGTTGCCAGTTGGTTAATTTTGGAATTATTTATAGGGCTAAAAGAATGTCAATAGCGTTGCCAGCTAACTTATTTACTAAAAATGACTCAAAATTCTTACTCCTATCTTCAAATATGGGTTTATTTCTTCCAGAGAGAACATATGCAATTTTTCTTGCAGAATGGAAAGGATTTTGCCATTTCATATCATACAAATACCATGTGCGACCAAATGTTGCCCATTGCTGAAAAATAAAATAAAAATAGTTTATACAAATAAAGTTTAAATAAAGGAATCCCCTTTTATAACAAAAGTTATTATTATTATTACTGCTGCAAATATTCAATTAAGAAGGCCATTAAATGCACACCTCCTTTTTATTTATAATTTAGCAATAGATAAATTTTAGCCTTCGATTTAATTAATAACTCTTAAAATTTGATGATTTAAACAAATTAAGCTACAGAAATCCCTTACAAGTAAAGAATTTATAAAATGTTTTCCATCATATGAGGTTTTAAGTAGTACTGATATAATGCAAATTCTATTTATTAAAATATCCATTATTATTAATATTCTTATTATTGCTACAATTATTATTATTTTATACTGTATATTTTTATCACCATTAGGAATTGTGGAATTAAACTAGTAAAGCTTTTATAATAAAAGCTAAAAACACAATATAATGTTACAATTATTTGGCTCAAATTAGGTATCGCAGAAATTTTATTGATTAATGATTATTACATTTTATTAGTTTTTGATATGATATTGGCATATTACAAAATATTTTTAAACATGTGGATATTTAAAGCCCAGAGTAATATTGAAATTAATAATAATAAAATAAAAATGGAAAACTTATATATATATATTATATATATATATATATATATATATATATATATATATATATATATATATATATATATATATATATATATATATATATATATATATATATATATATATATATATATATATATATATATATATATATATATATATATATATATATATATATATATATATATATATATATATATATATATATATCACAGTGAGGTAAATTAAGTTGATTTATGACCTAATGGTTGCAAAAGAAAAAAAACAAAATAATAACTAATAAAAACTACTTCGGGCAGAGGGAATGAAGAACACGGCTATAAAGAGTTAAGTGAAAACTTACTTTTCCATTATTTATCTCTCTATTAAATTATTAAAAGCAGCCTGAAACCAGTGGTGTTATTGTGAGTATAAGAGACCAGTCCATGAATCTTCAATTTACTAACAGGAAAGTATTACCATCAAAAGGCGATAAAATTTATTCATTCATTAATCTTAGGTCTCAACTTAACTCTTGACTGTGTTTGGGTATAATTTAATAATTATCATTATTTATAATTTTTTATATGATACCCCAGTTTTCTTGATTAACTTTAAATTTTGGATAGGGGACAATTTCCTCTATGAGTAATATTAATCAGAGATCATATTTACTTAACTTAGGCATCTGCCAGAGTTGGGTTAACTGAGGTATTAAAAATATTCATACCATAATATTTTTATATAATTTTACATATATATATATATATATATATATATATATATATATATATATATATATATATATATATATATATATATATATATATATATATATATATATATATATATATATATATATATATATATATATAGAAATTGAGTTTAACATTTGCAAAAATGTATTCATATTTCAGGAGATTATGTAGAAAAATAATGTTACATCACTGAATAAACTTCTGACTTATTTTCTGTCTTTGTTTCATTAACATATTTGCAGTGTATGAGACTTTATGGCAGAACAGGTATTGCTTTTCAGGCCACCTTCATATAACAACCTTACAACATAGCGTTTGATTTTGAAAATTTATTGTTCTTTGATTTATTCTTTTAATTAAATAATGCAACAGTGGTAGCATAAATTATAAATTTAATAGCAATTTCAGAATTAAAAAAAAAAAATTTTAAATGCTTTTTGTATAATTTTTTTTTTTTTTTTTTTTTAAGTTAAAACTAGTTGGGTAAATGTCTTTCCCAGTAGCAGATCTTTTTCTTCATGTATCAAATTATGGAGAAAAATTCATATGAAACTTTTTTTTAGGTTAACTGACACATGGAAAACAATTTTGTAAACTAAAAAAAATAAATGGAAAAATAAATTAACAAATCCTAATATTTAAGATGATTTAACAACACATTGTACTATTTAATGCATAATATCATTTGCCTTTGCAGTGCTAGGTTGCTGAACCTCAACACTGATCCAGCAACCTGGCAATGCAAAGGTAAATGATATTATGCATTAAAGTAGTACAATGTGTTGTTAAATCATCTTAAATATTAATATTTGTTAATTTATCTCTGTAATTTCGATATACAAAAAAAAAAATCTATGACTGGGAAAAACACATTTACCCTAGTTTGTATTATATATTTATTTATCTTTCTTTTTTTCAAAGCATTCCACAAAATCACAGAAATATTAATTTTCATCTAATTTTTTTATTTTTTATTTTTTATAGGAAATTGAGTATGTTTATTAACTTCTTTATTTACTTATTCACAGTAATATATGCTTAGGAACTGAAAGCGCCAGTATTTGTATGGTCAGGCCTATTCACTAACCTATATAGGTTAGGTTAAGTCAAACTAATTTGTTGGATCTAACAAACTAGGTCAATTTAACCTAACCTTGACTTGAAGTGTAAATGAATATATATGGCCAGTGAATATGCCTAACCCGGGGAATGTAAGCTATTTCAGTGTATAAATAAATTTAAAAATTAAAACAGTTTAGACATGAATGTATTTCTTCAATAATATATATATATATATATATATATATTATATATTAATATATATATATATATATATAATATATATATATATATATATATATATATATATATATATATATACTGGGCTAATATTAATTTGTTTTGACAACATAAAAAATTTTGACAGCTATGGTTACTCAATTTTGGAAATATTTTAATATTAAACTGTAGCATATGAAAACAGTAAGAGTGTAATTTACATTAAAGGAAGATAACTAAACTGGTATAAAGTACAGATATTTGCTACATCAGTAATTAATATTAAAGGCCTCACCAATATTTTTAATTGTTTTATTCTTCATTATAATGCATTTGCAGTGTTTACAAGAAATAAAGTGACAATCGGTTATAATGACCTTTCACTGAACAATAACCTTTAGATTTTCAGGCTATATATATATATATATATATATATATATATATATATATATATATATATATATATATATATATATATATATATATATATATATATATATAGAAAAACTCAGCTGCTTCTTAGTATTGCAATGTCACATCCGAATTCATTGTTTAACATCTAAATGAAAATTCTACTCAAATTTAGATCATTTTAAAATCATCCAACTTTGGGACTACAGAATTCATAAAAAGGTCTTTATAATTCGGGTAATTATGTACATAATTGCTGCAAATTCATTCACATAAAACAAGTTCTTTGTTATATGATTTAGCCATGCTAAGCATGTGACGTAGTCTGCATAGTACGCTACACACTATTATATGTTTCACTTACCTGTGTTCTTCTTGTCAAAGACATAATTGCACAAAGTTTGGGTAATTATGTTGCAGATGCTGACTGACTCGTATTTGTCATTAACTAAAACTACAAACTCGAAATGTATATGTATGCTATGTTGTTTAAATCCTACTTGAAAAAGCAAATTCAAGAAAATATAAAACTGCTACATAAAAGATCGATCTGTAAAAAAAAAAATCTTTGAAATAATTATGTCAATCACAAAACATGAACAGCTTATTAGAATTATTATTTAAGGGATGCCGAAAAAGTTTCGATATATATCGATAAAGATATTTTTTTACGATAGTATCGAAAAAATATCTATGATATTTTCAAATATCGATATATCGATATTTTATCCTCAATATCGAACTAACGATATTTTTTTTTTTTTACTTCTAGAAATTTTAAGTAGTTTTCTACTCCTTTATAAAATGAAATTTAAGCAAAATTTGTGTTATTTTTCATATATATATATATATATATATATATATATATATATATATATATATATATATATATATATATATATATATATATATATATATATATATATATATATATATATATATATATATATATATATATATATATATATATATATATATATATATATATATATATATATATATATATATATATATATATATATATATTAGAAAATCCTTATATTTTAGATTTAATTAAATATTTTATATTTAATTAATAGATAAGACTATGGTTTTTAAAGTATCAAAATACGCCCTAAACTTGAAAAATCTTTTATAGAACGGCAACATTTACATTCTTTATGCCTCGCGTTTAGGCACTTGAAAGCGACTTAGAAACTTGCCTATTTACTGTTGTCAGTATAAGTCACTTTGAAAGTTATGCTTAAAACATTTTAACTAAAAATACTCATCTAAGCCTGAAGAAGTCGTCGAAATGATGAGTATTTCCCCATTTAACTATTTTAAATTACTTGTAGCCATATGGTAGTTATATATACTTTTAACCCTTAGGGTAGGAGTCTTTGGGAGTTTTGTAAGAGAAGTTTGGACCCAACCTGACCAACTCAACCCTGATAACTTTTGTTTTGCTATTTGAATTAAATTGGCTTATTTTGATTGTTTGGGTTGAGTTAGAGTATTAACTTGAATTGAATGTTTGACTTGACTTTTACTGTTTAACTGGTCCTTAGTTTTTTGAGCAGAGTTTTGAGAGTTCTTGCTTGATTGGATTGAAGCTATGTTCCTACTAGGCTAAAATTTACCTAATTTACTACTTTAAAATTTATTTATGAGCTTATACAAATAAGCCGAATATCCAAGTTTTAAACCTTGGAAACAAAGTAAATCCCCTATCCCCTTTTATTTTAACAATTTGCAGAATATTTTAAATGGTGAGTTTATTAATTTCTTTTATTGTAGGTTAAATAGTAAGTAGTTAGCTTCAATCGTGAAAGGAAGTGCGAGTGAGCTCTCTGTGTGTTGGGTTGCGTGATTTGTGTTTTAATTTTTGTGTTTAACTTGTGTTCTAATTTGTGTTTTAAACTGTGTTTTTTTGTTTTAACTTGTATTTTAATAGTGAAAGTTAAGTGTTTTTAATAGTGATAGTGTTTTTTTTTGTTTGTGATTTAACTTACATATATTCGGATTAACTTCAATGGTTGGAAAATTCGAACTAGCGGAAACCTTTTTTTTTTTTTTACAAGTTGGAGTCTAAAGCTAAGTATTAAAAATAGTTTCTCTTAATATATGTAAATTTATCGGCCCATTTGTCAATTTTTTTTTCCTTTTTATTTCTTAATGTGTATTTATTTTATATCGCTGCTATATACTTATTTTATATTGTTTTAAGTTTCCGTTTTAGCATTAGTTTATTCCGAGTATATGAACGTTGTTGTACTTGTGTGTGTGTGTTTCTTTGAATGCGATTCACTTTGAATTTTTAATTTAATTATTTAGGTCTGTTTTAAGTTTAAACTTTTTATTTTAAATTTATTTTTTATTTTTACCGTTTTAAAATTTAAGAAAAATTTTACCGTTTTAAATATACTTTATATCTTCTTTGGGGTTTTAGTTCAATCGCTCATCAGGGTTTACCTTTTTTTTTTTTTTTTTTTTTTTTTTTTTTTTTTTTTTTTTGTCTTAATCATAGTCTTAATATTTTTAACATTATTTTAATAGTTTTAATTTTTTAATAATACTTTGTTAATGTTAGTTTTTTTTTTTTTTTTTTTTTTTTTTTTTTTTGTGTTTTTTGTGTGTGTGTGTGTGTGTGTGTGTGTGTGTGTGTGTGTGTGTGTGTGTGTGTGTGTGTGTGTGCGTGCGTGCGTGTGCGTCTCTTTGAATGTCCAATATGAGTGATCGTGGGGTTGGGCGTAGACGGGGCTTTCTATTACCTTTGCTAACGTTCGTGGCCTTCGATCTAATTTAGCGTCTGTTGAACACTACCTCACTACCTCTCGTTCTAACCTTTTGCTTCTGTCTGAGACCCAGCTGGACAGGGATTCATTCTCTAGCAATCTTAATGTCTCTAACTACAACTTTTTTCACAATTTCCGTCTAAATGGTGGAGTATGTGCCTATATTAACATTAACACTCCTGTGACACGTCTCGTAAATCTAGAATCTCCTAATTTCGATGTTTTATGGCTTAAAATCTGTCTTCCTACTACTACAATTATCTTGTGTTTCTGCTACTGCTCCCCTAATGGAACAGATTTTCCTGTTTTTTTTTTTTTCAATATCTTACTACTACTCACGAGACTGTCACTTCTTCTCATCCAAATGCTGAAGTCCTCTATTTAGGGGATTTCAACGTACACCACACTGAATGGCTGGGCTCCTCTCATACTGATACAGGTGGGAGGGAGGCCAAATCATTCAGCATTCTTAACGATCTGGAGCAGTTGATTAGGGAACCCACACACATTCCAGATCGTCCTAACCAATTCTTGAATACACTTGATTTATGCTTCACCACTACTCCTTCTAGATATAAATACACCATTTTCCCTCCTATTGGTAACTCTGACCATAATCTTATAGCTCTTAGTTATAATGCTTTCTCTCCAACAGCTCCACCATGCCCTAAACGTACTTTCTGGCACTTTAATCGGGCTAATTGGGGGGACAATGCGCCGCTTCTTTGCTAACTATCATTGGAGTGAATCTTGCTTTGTCTCGGGGGACGCTTCTGTCTCTGCTGAAAAGGTAGGGGCCGTAATCCTTGACGGGATGGGCAGATTCATTCCATCTTCAACTAAATCTTTTTCTCCTCAAAATCCATGGTTCGATGACAGCTGTTCTCTTGCCCTTCGTGAGAGAGACAGTGCTTATCGTGAATGGAAAAACTCTCCTTCTGATATCACTCTTGCTAATTTTCATTCAGCTCGGAATCGTTGCAGGGATGTTCTTCGACGGACTAAGCGTACTTTCATAAAAAGGAAGTGCGCTGACCTCCATGGCTCTCCTACTGATAAAAATTTCTGGCCTCTTGTCAAAAATATCTCTAACAACTTCTGTAAATCTGCCTTTCCTCCTCTTATTCGCTCTGATGGTTCTGTAGCTAATACTCCTTCTGAAAAGGCTAATCTCTTCGGCCTCCTTTTTTCATCTAATTCCACCCTGCTCGATTCTGGCATCCCTCCTCCTACTCCTTCTCCTCTCAGGAATCCCATGTCTCCACCTGTAATTACTCATGATCGGGTGCATGGGATCCTGAAATCTATGAACGTCAGGAAGGCCAGTGGCCCGGATGGCATTCCCCCTCGTGTTCTGAGGGAGTGTGCTTCCGAGTTAGCGCCTGTCCTCGTTCAACTCTACTCTCTATGCCTTAATACTAATACTTTTCCTCAATGCTGGAAGCGTGCATTTGTTCAGCCTGTCCCGAAAAAAGGTAGTCGCTCTGACCCTTCTAACTATCGACCTATAGCTCTCACCTGTGTTCTATCTAAAATTTTTGAAACTCTTCTCAACTCTCATTTCCTGGATCATTTGGAGTCTCATTTTCTTCTCTCTGATCACCAGTATGGCTTTCGACGCTCGAGGTCAACTGGTGACATACTCTCCTATCTTACTGATCTATGGTCTTCTGCCCTTAGGGACTTCGGGGAGTCTTGTGTGGTGGCGCTTGACATATCCAAGGCTTTTGACCGGGTATGGCATGCGTCGCTGCTCTCCAAGCTCCCTTCCTTTGGGTTTCCTCCTTCTCTTTGCTTACTCTTGTCTAGTTTTCTCTCAGATCGTTCCATTTCGGCACTTGTAGATGGAGCGACCTCTTCCTCCTTTTTCTGTCAACTGTGGTGTTCCTCAGGGTTTTGTTTTATCTCCAACTCTATTCTTACTTTTCATTAACGATCTTCTCAACTGCACTTCTAACTCTGTTCACTCTTATGATGATGACTCAACTCTACATTCTTCTACTCATTTCAAATCTGCTCCCTCTTTTGCTTCTAGAGTTGCTTCTCGTCTTCAACTTTCCGATTCTATTCTTGCCGATCTGGATGGGATTTCCCGGTGGGGTCATAGCAACCTTGTGAAATTCAACTCTTTAAAAACTCAACTTCTTCACATCTCCCTCTCAAAAACACCTCCTAACTTTCCTATCCTCTTCGATGGCTCTCCCGTCTCACCTGTAAATAACATTAACATTCTTGGTCTCAACATAAACAACAAACTATCTTGGAAACCACATATCACAATGGTTGCTAAAGCGGCCTCTAAGAAGCTGGGAGTTCTGTTCAGATTGCGAGAATTTTTTTCTTCTGAGCAGTTACTCCAAATATATGAGTCTTATTCGCCCTTGTATGGAGTACTGTTCTCACATTTGGGGGGGCTCCGGCTCCTCCTCTCTTCTGGATAGGGTTGAGTCAAAAGCTAAAAGATTAATTAACTGTCCCCTACTTTCAAACTCCCTTGACCCTCTGTCTCTGCGACGTGACGTTGGCGCGCTATCTCTTTTCTATAGGTACTACAATGGCAGGTGCTCGAGGGAATTAGCCTCTCGCATTCCTCCACCGTTGCGTCGTCCTCGTTGCACAAGGGGTGCCCTGCTTTCGCACCAATTTTGTGTGGACGTAGGAAATCCCAGGCTAGCCCGTTGTGGTACCTCTTTCTTTCCAGCCACCTCTATTCTGTGGAACTCTCTACCTTCATCTATTTTTCCTTCTGTATTTAACCTTCCACTCTTCAAGGCTTCCGTCTGCGCCCACCTGAGGGCTGTGCGTTAGGTGTGTGTTTAAACGAGTTCTCTCTATGTGTGTGTGCCCCCTCCTTGAAAAGGGCTCTGCCCGTGAGTGGTGGCGTTCTGTAAAAAAAAAAAAAAAAAAAAAAAAATATTGTGAATTAGGTTTATTCTTGGCAGAGCAGTAACATATCTGCATTAAGCGTTTTCAGGGGTTTCAGCGCCACAGAAATTCCCAACAGTTTTCCAAGGCTTAAAAAATATATACTTGCTTATGACTATCTAGGTGCTAAGATAGACCCGAAGTCTATTGGATTAGCCTATTTTAATTGCAATTTTACTCACCTTTTGCTTAATTCAGCTTCCTTTGATTACTTGGGATTTACTTTAACTTGGACGAAGACTTATTACTGTATCGGTATAGTTAAAAAAAGACATTTCGCATATCGATGTATCAGTATTTGCTAAAAAGATATTTCGTGTATCAATGTATGGGTATTGCTTTTAAAAATTCTATATATATACGGTGTACCATAGTAGACAATTTGCAATCATTTCATAAGGACATTTAAAATTTTAATTTATATAATTATAATAATTAACTAACAAAAAACACACACCAGTTCAAAAGCAAATTTTCTGTTACACACAAAGAAACAACAGGAACAAAGAAAAACCTTTAAATATATATTAAATTTATTAACAAAAAAAAATAAAAAATAAAATAAAAATATTTTACATAAAAATAAAATTCAATAACAAATGCGATTCAGTTAAAATATTTTACAATATTTAAAACGAAAATTTACGTTCATCTATTTCAAATATAATTTCTCTGAAGCTCCTTCATCTGCCTACTGACGAAGAAAAGGGGCAATATATATGGATAAAGAAACATAATCTTCATTATACAATTTCATTACAACCTTTGGTTGAAACGCAATGAACCAAGTTTATAATACAATTCTTTATTTTCTTTCAATCTTCCTTGCTCCAATAGCGATGACTTTCATATAAATTGAACCAGACGAAAATTATGTATCATTCGTACTACCTTACACTTCACCAATCAAATCCTGTTTGGAAAGTATCACCCATTCACTTTCTCAGGCATTTACCTTATTATTTGATATTTTTCTTTATCATTTACCCATTCTTTCTTCATTTAAAGAAAAAAAAATATGCAATAAGCTTTGACACAAAACAAAAAAAATATTTTCCATTTACAACGTCGTATTACTTAACTTTTGCGTCATTTCATTCCTTTTTTTTAACTCTTAATCTGGCTTTACGTTTGACCTTCCTTCTCTACATTATAAATAGTCTTTTTTTCCTATGTAAAACTTTCTAATAATTAATTTTTGTCTTAATTCTTTTCAATATCCATATAATTATAATAATAATAATAATAATAATAATAATAATAATAATAATAATAATAATAATAATAATAATATTAAAACTGGAGGTAAATTCTAATAGAATTATTAAATACTAAATTTTCATATACTTTAGTTTTATAAAAATGTGGCACCAAAATACTCGCGAACTTGTCATATTTACGAATTAAAAAAAGTTTATATATATATATATATATATATATATATATATATATATATATATATATATATATATATATATATATATATATATATATATATATATATATATATATATATATATATATATATATATATATATATATATATATATATGCTAGCACCCTAAAACTAGATATTTACCGACGTTTAGATACGTTTCATTTGGCACGATTTACATTATTATTAAAATGTTTTAATTAATCAATAATAAGTTTATAAATTATTTATATTTCCTCTTAATTAAGTTTTCATATAAAAAAAATACTTCTGTGTTAATAAAAATGCGCTTAAAATATTCACAAATATGACTGTACATATTCTATATATAGGAAACTTTTGAAAACAATTTTCTCAAATATAACTAATAAAAATAATACAATAACATAATTATTATTTACAGAATTTTAATGACTAGTTTGACGATTATCTAATAGTAATAATAATAATTATTTTATACATTGGTATTATACTGAGATTCTTTTGGCAAAACATGAGGGAGAGTATTTGTATATTGCTTTGGAATACCCACATGAGTGCTTGGATATCGAAGACTTGCTGACCGGCCCACTGCTACGTTACGTGTATAACCGTAAACTCCATTCGAGCCTCTTTGTTGATAACTTAGTGGCTGTTGATGCTGAGAGCTTTCTATATTTCCATAAGTGTTCGAATGCAAAAGCTCCATTGATGGTGGGGGCATCATTCCCTGAGGAATAGGAGGCAAAGGCATTTGTTGGTACTTGGAGTGAGTTTGACTCATTCTTTGACCATAGGGATTTTCAGGTTGTTGGAAACTGACCCTAGAATGTCCTGGTGTGTGTCTTGGGGGAAAAAGGCCCACAACCCCGGTTTCTTCTAAGGAAGGAAGAGGGGGCATGGGTGGAACTGGAGATGGCACGGGAGAATGAGATTCCGGAGGAGAAAATGAAGTAATTTTTCTAGTACCATAAATTGGGTCAGCTGGTGGTCGAATTTCTTGAGTCATGTTTCTCTGGCGACGAATGGCAACGGTTGCTTCCGCTTAAAATAAAAAAAAAATTAATTTAAATTAAAAATAATCCAACAGACTGCAATAAGGAAAGAATACTTTTCACATTTCCACAATTCAATTTTTTATTAAAAGTATATTTTCTTACCTGTTGTCTGAGCAGTTGGTTTGTTTGCACTATATCTGTTACTTCGGTTTAACAAGGGTTGATGAATATCGTTTGGGAGCTGGCTTAAGTCTTCGTCACTGAAATAGATAATACAGTAAAAGTGAGCACTGGGTGAAGTTTGGAAGATCAGAACTTGCTATGAAATATTTGTAACCTTATAAGTGAGACACAATTCATAGAAATTAATTTTAATAGAATGTAAAACCCCTTCTGATCAAAATCCTTTTTAACCCAAAAGTTCTCGAACGTTTCCTGAAATTTTCTTCACAATATGGCCCTCACCCCCCAAAAAATTATATATATATATATATATATATATATATATATATATATATATATATATATATATATATATATATATATATATATATATATATATATATATATATATATATATATATATATATATATATATATATATATATATATATAACGTCAAAGTTTAAAGTTTGCTATAGGGGAATCGAATTATGTATAAACTTTTGACGTTTAATGAAATTTAGTCTGCGAGAGTGTTTAGCAGACTGTAACTAACATTTACCATATATATATATATATATATATATATATATATATATATATATATATATATATATATATATATATATATATATATATATATATATATATATATATATATATATATATATATATATAAGTATATATATATATAAAGATCTTTATTATAACATATTTATAAGTAACTCGACGTTTCAACTACTAGCTGCAGTCATATCAAGAGTGGCTGAAATCAAGATAAAAAATAAAGTACTAACAGCACACTAATAAACACAAATAGAAATTAAAAAAATGCAATAAACAATAACAAAACAAAATACAAATAAAAACATATAATACTACATTATCCCTCTTAAGATAACAAATAAAAACGTAGATAAATAATTATATGCACTTTAAATCCCCCCATTTTCATGTTAAATCTAAAATGAATTCGAAATAATACTAATTTAATAATTGTACAGTATTCACTTAAACACATCTAAGAGTAAATAAACGTGTGCACTCTATCAGCTAAATCTAAACATATAATTTAGTTGGTAGGGAAAATCAAACTAAAACCCTCTATTACTGGAAACCCATATATACATAAAGTAGTACAAATCTTAGTGACAAAATGAAAACGGCTTTCTATCATTAAAAAACAAACATTCTGATTCAATTACTGAAACACATCAACAGTACATCCACACATGCGTGATTCTCACATTCATACACTTACATACATATGCACATAATTACACCTGTATAGACCCTAACATACACCTACATTCAAATGCATACATACATTCATACATGCATGCATACATACATACATACATACATACATACATTAATACATATGATGTGCTCAGATGACTCATTCAGCATATCGATTAGCAACAAAATTAATGATCATGTAACCTAAAGAAAGAACTAATTGATAGTGATATGTAATGTAGCCTTGATAGTTATTCAATTCAGGCTTCAATTTGTGAATGTAAAGTGACTCCAGAATGCGAAGTGAAGACTTGTGCTTGAAAAATGCATGGGAAAGCTGTGACAAATCTGTGTGTGGTTTCTAATATTGAAAGTGGAGGTGAGGTTCCCTGGAATACAAATAAAAGTATTTACGTAAGATTGTAAATAAAGAAATTTGTACTAAAGGTATTTATTTTCATAAATTAGTATGTTTACGTAGAGAGTGCAGTTTATTTACATTTTTAAATTGTACAAGTTTTAAGATTTAACATGATTTTAAAGATTAATTCACGTTTTTATTTATCGAATAATTAGTGTTTTAATTGTTAACTGTTTTAATGTAGCATTTCAAAATCATAAAACAAACTTAATTATTCCTGTTTCGTGGTATATCTAATGCAGCGGAATGAACCCCTGATTCTTCCGAATTTTCGGGTGGTGTATTAGAGTTTGACGAATCTGACGATAAAGAATCACTTCTGTGAGATGGTGTTTCCAAAGGGACTCCTGAATCGTTACTCCGCGTACTTTTTGGCGTCACAGAACCCTGGAATACAAATAAAAGTATTTACGTAAGATTGTAAAAAAGAAATCAAAGGTATTTACATTTCGTATAGCATTTTTAATTCAAGTTTTAAGAGATTTTGATTTTCGATTTACGAAATTTGAAAACTGAATGTAGCACAAATCATAAACAAACTTAATTATTAATCTTATGCGTTACAAAAATTAAAAATCTTGCACACCTGTGTATCCATCATTATATTATGTCTCGTGGGCGGGCCTGGGAACGTATTTTCAAAGTGATCCGTTTCCTCGTAATCTGGGGCAACAAGAACAGGTGATGAATCTGTTGAACTCGAGGATTTTATTTCTTTTTGGTACGCCAAAATCTGTTCAAACATATAATAATAATAATAATAATAATAATAATAATAATAATAATAATAATAATAATAATAATAATAATAATAATAATAACTCAAGAGGATGGAAATCTACTTACTAAATAATTTAACGAAAAAATATTTTAATGTTGGTTTTAAACAAATGAAAAATGGAAGGTAACAAAAGCACTCTACCTGCTTTCTGTCAACGTATCTTGGGTCCTCTAATACAGGAGATTGCTGACTGACTTCTGAGTCACTTGAGCGGCTGACTTCAGAGTTATCTCGAAATGACTGATATGAATCCTTCAAAATAGCATAATCCCCTGCTTCGTCCTCGTCATATTCATCATCAGTAGGAGAAAAAGAATGATCTTTCAGAGACTTTTTTCTATTGAGACATGAAAATAGAATCAATATTAATTAGAAGAGGAATTCTTAAACGTTTTTTCCTGATTAAATTCTCCTAACCAGAAAAAGATTATCTATTAACAATGACGTCTTACTAATGTTAATCTTTAATCTGGGTTAGTTTGAAAGAATTTTGTAATTGTGGAACAATATTTCAACAATGAATATAAGCTTTATAATCAGAAAGTAAAAACATTTTAAGAAATTCTGCTACTTCAACAAAAATTCTGTAAATCTTTAAATTGACCAAATCAATTTAAAAAACAATTTTATTACTTAAATTTTTCACTATTAATACTCTTATCAAACTATACTTAAAATGTTATTTATACAAATAAATTAGCCACTAAATTTCTTAAGGATAATTAAATTTATACTATTAATACAGTTCAAAAACTATTATTAGTCCTACTACAAATAATAATAATAATAATAATAATAATAATAATAATAATAATATAATATAATAATAATAATAGCATCATTACCTGGACGAGAATTTTTCTTCAACGGAATCGTTGAAGGTAACTTTAGGTTGATTTTTTGCTGCTAATCTCTTCCTGTCAAAACTGGAGTTAAAAGTAGGTTTAAGCCAATAAATTTCTTCTTCTTGTCCTTTCAATTTCTTTTCTTCCTTAATCTGAAAGTGTAAAGAAATTTTTAAAAGTTTCTTTAATTGAGAAAGGAAGAAAAGAACTAATTTCATTTTCATTAGTTCGAGTTGTACTGTAAAAGTAAGAGTTTGCATCGATAATTATACAATTCAGTCCTTTCATTCATTTTGATATCTTTGTTTAAAAATAATCTTACTAAGAATATTTTTGGTATATGAATGTTTAAACTCTATTTGAAATTTTTTAATAAAAATCATTTTTAAAAATGCTACATTTACCACTTTCCTGATATATTTAGCATTTTTTAATTTTATTTTCGCAGAATTTAGATTACGTTAGGTTAGTATAGGATAAAATAGGCTATTTAGTTCGGTTAGATTAGTTTGCTTTGCAGGAAAATAATACAAAATACAAAAGATAAATACAAATACAATTTAAAAAATAATAAACCATAAAAAAGTACTAACAAACTCATTTTTAACAAAGATATCAAAGGGAACATGAAACACAAAATCCATATATATATATATATATATATATATATATATATATATATATATATATATATATATATATATATATATATATATATATATATATATATATATATATATATATATATATATATATATATATATATATATATATATATATAATGATGAAGAGAATTGCAAAGAACATGCAGAGCATTCTATATATGATATAATGATCAAATTTAAGAATCTTCTTATTAATGATATAAAATTCATATACTATAGTGACTTTATTAAGATAAATTTATAAAATAACGTTTCGGCCTTTTTGGCCATCATCATCATCATTTATCTGAAAATATTAAATGGTACAATAAAGTTACATAAAAGTCAAAATGGATCTACTACATATATAACAAAAAAAAAAAAAAAAAAAAAAAAAAAAAAAAAAAAAACAATAATAATAACACAAATATATACATATGATAAATGAACATAAGAACTGTAAAACGTAAGTGAAGGAAGACAATGTAAAGAATGAATAATAATTAATAATAATATGAGAATTAAGAATAATTATGTTCATTACTGAAATATCTAAAATAATATATAATCATGTGAACTATTGGCAGCGTGACTGCTAGGTAACTGGGATAAACTTAAATGATTGACAAAATGTAAAAAATTGACACGTACGCACAAACACATAAACGAAAGCAATATATGGTTATAAAATAAAAAAATAATAAATGATGATGATGGCCAAAAAGGCCGAAACGTTATTTTATAAGTTTATCTTAATAAAGTCACTATAGTATATAAATTTTATATCATTAATAAGATTCTTAAATTTGATCATTATATAATATACAGAATGCTCTGCATGTTCTTTGCAATTCTCTTCATCATTAAAATTACGCTCAAAAGGAGCAATAATATCTTCATAATATATATATATATATATATATATATATATATATATATATATATATATATATATATATATATATATATATATATATATATATATATATATAT
>SEYY01021658.1:60000-62500 GCA_009176605.1 Armadillidium nasatum
GTCTCAGCCAGAAGTACATCATCATCTGCATATATCAACACACTTGCATCCCACATACCATGTTGCCCCCTCATTCTCACCCTTTTCCTACCGTATCCATCTTTCTCACCACTTTGTCAATGAATAAATTAAATAACTCCTGAGACATTACACAACCCTGTCTTAGACCATTATTTAAATAAAATAAACTCAGTCTCCATTCTGTTTACTCTCGCGCATGCTCTATTATTCCTATATAAATGCACTAATAACTTCCTCTATATATATATATATATATATATATATATATATATATATATATATATATATATATATATATATATATATATATATATATATATATATATATATATATATATATATATATATATATATATATATTTGCCATTTACTTTCTAAAATACTTTATTTTTAAAATAACGAGAAATGTGAGAATCGGAAAAGTTGAAGAAAAATTCCGATTTCTCGCTGCTGATGCCGATTAATCGTCCCATCACTAATATATATATATATATATATATATATATATATATATATATATATATATATATATATATATATATATATATATATATATATATATATATATATCATGTTTTCTCTCCAGAATCTAAATTAACCAAATCCAATCTTCAATACCCTGTTGGTATGAGTGTATATTTATGTGTATGCAAACACTGTTGAAATATTATAAAAAAGAAAAAAAAAACAATTTAAACATAATCGTTTAAAAAAGGACAAATTATCTCTCATAAAACGAAGACAAACTGGGAAAAGAGGACAAATTAAAAGGGACAAATCACGCAACACAAAATATAATTAATTTGAACAGAAGAAAGGAAGAAATGACATGCCACAAATGAATCCAATAAATCGCACGTGTAATATATATATATATATATATATATATATATATATATATATATATATATATATATATATATATATATATATATATATATATATATATATATATATATATATATATATATATATATATATATATATATAGGAACCGACCGGGGTTGGAATTTGGCCGGGGCCGGGGCCGGGGTCACCCAAATTTGGCCGGGGCCGGGCCGGGGTTCTGGCCGGGGTTTTCCTAAAATTTGTAAAGAGGTCAAAAGCACTGAAATTTTAGGTTAAAAAAATTAGATATAAGGTTTATTTAATTGTAAGGAAGGAGTAGAATAGCCAACATTCACTTAAATTAATGATTATATGCATTTTCTCCAAAAAAAAAATCAAAAAATTACAGTTTTGTATAGTTAAAGTTTAAAAAAAGTACAAAAATTAAAAAAAAAATTATTCTAATTCATAATAGTGATTCAACAGGTTTACTTAAGTAAGACCCTAAGGTAAAGTTTGAAAAAATGTAAGATATAAAATTATCAATTTAACCTGTATTTATACATATCATTGTTATTTTATTGCCATGTATCAAACTTGTATCATTTAGCTGCATTATTTAAAAATATTATTATTTTGTTTATACTTTCAGTCAATATGGCTAAAAGATCAGCTTCTGCAGTATTTGAATACTTTACAATGTTTCAGGATAGGCTCGAAATAGCTAAATGTTAACATCTGCAGTCAGAAAATTAGAAGAGAACCTCCGGGTGCTACAAGTAAAAAAATTTCAACCAAATCTTTTTGGAGTATCTAAAATCAAAATACAAAGATGAACATTCACTAGCAGAAAAGGAGCGGTCAAAAGAAACAGAAAAGAAAAAAAAAACTTAATTTTCTTATATTTTGTTTGAAATTTTTTTTTTTATTATTTGACTGATTGAGCTGAAATTTTCAAAGTATGTGAATTTTTTCACGAAGTTCTGAGTTGATTTCGAGCATTTTTTTGAGTCTATAACGGTTTGAAACTTATTTGGACCCAAAGTTGAAAAAAATGAATAACTGGATCAAACCACTGGTCCACATGAGCTGAAAATTTAGCTGAATACCTTTGCCCCAATTTCTTGCATTGGTGGGAAATAGGTTTTTGATATCACGTCTAGAAAAAAGTTATATAAGCACTTGAAAAAAAATTTGCAAAAATCGTTCCCTTCTGGAGGAAAAAATTATTTATAAAAAACGCTACCTATTTTTTTTTATTTGTGAATATTGTTTAGAAGAGGGCAGGGCAACAATATTTATTTAGTGCATATTTAAATGCTCTTTGTTTGAAGCGAGATATAGCCTCTCAAACTTTGGGAATTTTTGAAATTTGGCCAAAAATGGAAATTTTTGAAGGCTATATCTCAAAACCAACGAATGTCATCGAATAAAGTACATAGAGGAATTTGTAGCCCCACCCCTCCTCTATACACACCAAAAATAGGAAATGTCATAGTTGTATTTTTTTTTTTTAATTTTGTCTGAAAAGGTGGATTTTTTTAGTTCAAAAAAATTTTTTTTTTTCTATAGTTGGTCAGTTTTTGGCTTATAACATTTTTCCTATAACTCTGGGAACAAAAGTCTATTAGAGACTTTTGTATCCCATTTA
>SEYY01021658.1:65000-67500 GCA_009176605.1 Armadillidium nasatum
AGTTAGAACTTTCAATAGAATATTAAATGTAAGTGAATTGGTCCGATTAAATTAATTATTTTGTGGTAGATTGCTGAATGTTGGCACACTTCAACTCTAAGGCTTTTATTCACTTTGGTTCTTTCATTTTTACATAATTCTATGGAACAAGTTAACAACAATTAACTTTTTTGATTAAGTTTATATTTATTGATACTAGATAGCTTATATATTTATTTTTAATTAAATGAAATTTGTGATTAATAAATATTGTTGCGTCACGGTCTTACTCGTACAGCTTGCAAAAAAATTAAAAAAAATAAAAAAAATAATTATTAAATTTAAAAAAAATATTTCTATTGAAATTTTAAAATTATAAATTTCATATAACTCATCCGTTATATATAAATCTAGAATTCAAAAGTAAAACAGTATTGCAGGTTTCAATAATTTAGCAAAAAATATCATTGAACGTTGAATAATTTTTCCCCCAGCTCAATAAAATGCATAAATTTATATTAATTTTAATTTATTTTCTTTTTTTTTAAGTTCTCTTATGATATTCTGAACTTAGAAATATGAAGACATTGACGTCATTTTTTTAAAAAAAAATAAAAAATATAAAAAAAATCATGATTTTTTAAAAGATAAACAGATTTATTTAATTTACTGATTTATTATGCCAACCCTGATTAGGACAGAAATTGGAAGATCAGTTAGGTTATATAAAAGAATAAATTAATTCAAGATGCACATAAATCATTTAAATTGTAGCTACAGTGGCATAACGGTTGAGTGCTTAAAAAAAAAACTTCCGAGAAAGTTCCCGTCCTCGAATACTCAAAAGGTACAAACCTTATTTTAAAAATGAAAAGAGGTATTGAACAAAGAAAAACCTGTTGAGTGAGATATTTAACAAACAGCTAATTAATAGAATTAAAATATTCACAAAAATTATTTAATGAAAAAAAACAAATCTTTTTTAGTTCAAGTTTTTAAAGATGCATTGGGAAAAAAATTAAAAAGTAAGAATTTCACACTGTTTATATTACATTTTAATATAAACAGAGTAAATATTCTGAAAGGATCTGAAAAGTTTTGGATTTTTGTGACCCACTGCGAACACCTGAGTACGTGATCACGATCCCCCCCCCCCAAGTTAAGAAACGCTGCAGTAAACAACCATTCATAATATGGGATTTATCAGCAGGGTGGTGGTGGATGCGGTAAAAAAAAAACAAAAAAAAAAAAACATTTTTTTGCCGGTTTTAGGTCTCCTGCTCAATTTATGCTTATAAAATGATTAATTTCAAGTACATCTCCTTATCCACTAGACCAATCGACTATTATCAACAGATTAATATATATATATATATATATATATATATATATATATATATATATATATATATATATATATATATATATATATATATATATATATATATATATATATATATATATATATATATATATATATATATATATATATATAGCAGAGTAATTAGACAAACTTTAGAATTACGAGATAAAAGTCGATAGTTTCTATAGAGTTGTAAGTTAGAACACATACGCACTAACATACGCATTACGGGTGACAAAAATTGCAAAATATGATATAAAATTTCCTACAACTCATTTTGCAAACAATTATTTAACAGTCTCATGATTAGTCAGTAATCAATTTATTCGTTGCAAACAATAATAATATATAATTAAATAAATAAATAAATAAATAAACAGAAAATCAAATAAGTTCTACACAAGGAAATACACACTATAATTGCAACTTGATATCTCGACAAAATTAACAACAAAATCAGACAACGAAAGAGAAGAATGAAACTTGAACATTACAAATACAATTCAACAAAAACACTATACAAAAAAAAGAAAGAAAAAAGAAACACACACACACACATTAAGGGTGCGAAAATGAGAGATACGACACTGCTGTGATGAGACACGCTGCCTAGCAACCGTGAAGGAGATCAGTGTCACTCTGTTTTTCAGATCTTAATTTGACTTTGCATTTCAAAATTACAAAATAGGAATCCATTGCATTCATAAAAGGAAATCCCAAAAGCTTTTGACTTTTTTTTTTTTTATCAAAAATAAAGTCAATTCTTTTTTTGATGTTTTTTTCCCCGCTCCTTTATTTACCTCGGTCTGTTTGTTTGTCAGGGATAATTCATCGGAATTAAATACGCATTAACAAATCATTCACGTAATGCATTTATAATAGGATTATTTCATGTCAATTAACGCATCACTTTAGTCTTTAGAGATGCCAAAAATATCTAAGCATTCTCATAATATGAACACACACACACACACACACTATATATATATATATATATATATATATATATATATATATATATATATATATATATATATATATATATATATATATATATATATATATATATATATATATATATATATATGCTAATGAGGATTCGAACCCTGACCTCTAAGATGGTAAGACATTGAGCTAACCACTACACCACTGATGGTA
>SEYY01021658.1:77500-80000 GCA_009176605.1 Armadillidium nasatum
AAGAACGGTGGCCGTCTACAACAGCTGCTTTGGAACGACCGAAAAGGAAATGAGAGAGGATATATTCCGAAAGAAGGGAGATTAAAAATCAAAGTTTTGTGCAACACTCTAACAAAGGTTTTCGAGGTGCTTAGTGCGAAAGCAAAAGATTTACCATATTGCGGAGGAACAAGATTCAGAGAGAAGGAAAAAAGAAGATGACCAGTGGGGCGTTTTTTTATGAAAGCTATACTGGCTATCAGAGATAAGATTAGAAGATATGAGATATTTCCAAATCTTATCGAGAAACTTTAGAAAGAAATAAGGCTGAAGAAATGGAACAGTAGCTGGAGGGCTGAGAGGGCCCCCATTTTTCGGAACAGGCTGAATGAGAGCACATTTCCAGTAAGGAGGGCATGTTGAAGTAGAGAGTCCAGGGTAGAAAAAAAACAAAAACCAAAGTTTAAAAAAAAAAAAAAACAATAAGAACCAGGTTTTTTGGTTTTTTTATTACAATAATGAATCAATAGGTGAAATGACTAATGAATAATAAAAAATGCAATATATTTTTTTTATATAGAACAGTAACAAAATGATTGAAATGAAGCAAAAAATAAATTTGCACTTTTAAAAAATAATGTAAATTAGTAGACTTATGAAACGAAAAATAAATATATAAATATATATATATATATATATATATATATATATATATATATATATATATATATATATATATATATATATATATATATATATATATACTCAGCCCTATATCCCGCGTAATGCAGGGTGGTGTCGGCTGCAGAAAGTATTCCTATTTCCTGCAACCGTACGTGGGAAGGGAGAAATACTGGTTAAGAGGGTTCCAGCCTCTAGAACCATAAGAATGATGTTTTTACTATTATACATATACACACAATGTTTATATATATATATATATATTATATATATATATATATATATATATATATATATATATATTATATATATATATATATATATATATATATATATATTATATGAATAAATCAGTCATATATATATATATATATATATATATATATATATATATCGTATTTATATAGCTTGTATATAAATTCATTAATAAAAAATAAAAAATTTGTTTTTTTTTTAGTTGGTTTAAACAAAAAAAAAAAATTGGTTAAAACCATCTGGTTAAAACCATGCAACCTTGAGAAAGACAGACGAAATAGTTTGCCAAGGCAGGGTGCAAGCTAAAAGAGCACAAATTTTGAGAACTACAGGAGGGATACCATTAGGACCGTACGCCCTCTTAGTGTTAAACTCAGAGAGAGCAGAAATGACATCTTTAAAAGAAATTAGAATTTTAGGCATAAATGAGGAGGAGGTATAGTTCCGAAATCATCTTAAGTTAAATTAGCGGCAAAAGTATGAGGGAAGAGTTCAGCTATAAAAGAAGGTAAAACGAAGTTGAGCCAATAAAAGATACTAGAGGAAGGAAAGAGGAGGAAACAAAGTTTAAGTTAACATTTTTTTTTTTTGTGCAAAATATTAGAAAAAGGGTGAGGAAGAAGAGCCAAAAATTATTGCGTTTTGTACGATTCCGGGATGAAATAAATTGCTTGAGTTTCTGAAGTTTGAAGACGACGGTAATTTCTGAAGGCAACGTCCCTGCAGCAAATAACACGAGAACCAGCAGAGTTAAACCAAGGTTTGTAAGGTTTAGTAGGAGGGAAAGATTATAGAATGTACGTCTCCATGTCACAGAGAATCACTTCAAGGGACCCCTCCCATGGAAGCGATAATCATTCCACGGGAAATCAAAGTACAACAGAAAGTCCAACCAGCTTTCGCCCCGAAATGTCACAAAGATTTCCTTGCAAAAGGAGGAGTTTTCCTTGCGAAAGACTTGAAAAGATAGATGAGAATACAGAAGAATAAGAAACTGATCGGAAGAACCAAGAGGATTGAGTTTAACAGTATAAGGAGAAAGATTAGCAGTTACAAAGAGGGCTAGAATGTTGGGTTCTTTCCAAGACGACCAGGAATACGAGAATGGAGCTGCACTAACTGCTCAAGGTTGCTTTGGATGGAGAATTGGAAGGCACGTTCATCGGCTGTAACATGAAAACTAGAAGGAAGTCATTAACGGCGGTGAACATTGAAATCCCCTAATATGATGATTTCTGAGAAAGAAGAGAGAAAATGTGCTCTATTTTGGAGTTTAGATAGTGAAAGATTTTGGGTAGTTAGTAGAAATAATAGATAAAAAAACAAAAAAACAGAACAAATGAATTTAGTCGTAGAATGGCAAGAGCTTAAGCAAGCCACAAGGTAGATAATTCAAAAGACACTAGAGCAAACAAAATCGTTGCGCACAAATGCACAACAGCCTCCTTTGGTTGAAAATTGAGGATATAGACAGTATGAGGAAACAAAAAATGATTTGCTATCAGAATGCTCAAGCACCTGAGTTTTGGTCAAGAATAAGAGGTTAGGTCTAAAAGAAGAGATGTGATGTTCAACAAAGTGGAAA
>SEYY01021658.1:95000-105000 GCA_009176605.1 Armadillidium nasatum
TATATATATATATATATATATATATATATATATATATATATATATATATATATATATATATATATATATATATATATATATATATTATATATATTAATATAATATATAAAAATTGTTGCCTGTGGTCGGAAAAGACTGGAGGCCAAAATGCATTCCACCAGCTTTAGAAGTCTGAATTTAAATGGGAAGCGGCGTTGGACAGCGTATAAGTCAAAGCAAACGTGGAAAATAGAAGAAGGAAGTGTTCCAGACTTTGCCAACGTAAAAGTGAGCTAGTGGTTAGGTCTGGGGTTGGGGAAATGGACAGAGAAAGAGACTGTTGGAAAGACACTAAGCACGAGTTTCTCCCCAAAGTAGTTGGTATGAGACTGAAGAATTCAAGAGTTTCCATTGTAATAACAAAAGATAAAGGGGGAGAGAGAGAGAGAGAGAGAGAGAGAGAGAGAGAGAGAGAGAGAGAGAGAGAGAGAGAGAGAGAGAGAGAGAGAGAGAGAGAGAGAGAGAGAGAGAGAGAGATAGATAGATAGATAGATAGATAGATAGATAGATAGATAGATAGATAGATAGATAGATAGATAGAGAGAGAGAGAGAGAGAATTAATAAGGCGAAAAGCTAAAAACTCGCCCCTTTTAATAAGGCCTGATTGAGTGGAACTACTGTGGGCATGCATACTTCATACAAGGACGAGTAGCGTCTCCATATAGTAACTGAGATGGTGTGAGATATTCCGAAGACGCCTTTGAACCCCCAATCATTTTAGAACCCGTGTATATAAATAAGATCTACCACAAACCACAACTAAAATGAGACCAAAAGATTCAGTGTGGAAAAAACCGAAGACTTTTCCGTCGTTATTTAAGAAATTACGAAGATAGTCAGACAGATCTAGCTAGCAAAGGTATACACAAAATTAAGCGCATATAACGAAGATAACAATTAATTATGTCTATTTTTCTTATGTGTAGAGTTTTATTTACTATTGCATTTGTTTCATACATTAAAAAAAAAAATTCCTTTTATTGTATCTTGTTACAGGTTTTCAAACACATCAACGCTCAATTAAAATCACTTACAACACATGCCAGAAATAGAAACATACCTCCATTAACTTATCACTGGAATCTTGTACGAAAATTATGGTTCAACATAAAACATTTCGAAGAAATTATAATAGAGAGAGAGAGAGAGAGAGAGAGAGAGAGAGAGAGAGAGAGAGAGAGAGAGAGAGAGAGAGAGAGAGAGAGAGAGAGAGAGAAGAGAGAAGAGAAAGAGAAAAGAGAGAGAGAGAGAAAGAGAGAGAGAGAGAGAGAGAGAGAGAGAGAGAGAGAGAGAGAGAGAGAAAGAGAAAGAGAAAGAGAAGAGAGAGAGAGAGAGAGAGAGAAAGAGAGAGAGAGAGAGAGAGAGAGAGAGAGAGAGAGAGAGAGAGAGAGAGAGAGAGAGAGAGAGAGAGAGAGAGAGAGAGAGAGAGAGAGAGAGAGAGAGAGAGAGAGAGAGAGAGAGAGATCCATGATTATTTCCATATTTTAAACAATGAATTTATTTTTTTTAAGAAAGACAATGAAAAGTAGCAACTTCAGTGGAATTCATGCTATATATAGTTGAAGAACTTAAATCAACTGAGAAAAAGTTGAAACATGTTAGGAAAACAAAACTTTTTTTTTTGTTTTTTTTTTTAAACAAGATCTTAGACTAAAAATGAAATTTTGGAGAACAGATGCGAAATACAAAATAGAAAAAAATGTACATTACAAATTTGGAAACTAGAGAGATTTAAGAAAAGATATTTTAGCCACTTTTGAGAACAATCATGAACCTGGATTATTTCTTATATTTATTTGATAATTTAACTTTTGGTATAAGAGAAAGAATATACTATGTATATGTACTATATACTATATATATTATATAGTATATATTATATATATTATATAGCATATATTATGTGGTTGTGACTACTTCATTTTTGCTTCGTGATGTTTATTCTTTCCCTTAAATAGTTTTTGCTTATATAAAAACATCGATTACCGAATATTAACCGATTAATCGGTGCATTCCTTGTTGTAACACATCGATATCTATGTTTTCATTATTCTAGTCTCATGCCAGTGAGAAATTCAATAAATTACTTTCAATAATAATTCAATATCGTTGTTTAATATATATATATATATATATATATATATATATATATATATATATATATATATATATATATATATATATATATATATATATATATATATATATATATATATATATATATATATATATATATATAGCTCCGTCGATCGAGTATTCGCCTAGCAAGCGAGAGGTCCAGGGTTCGAGGCCTGGTCAGAGTGGGGAAAGCGAGTTATTCTCACTTGCGCTTAGCTACGCCCACATATACGTAATAAGTACATCAGCGGCGTCGCTTGCTTGCTGGTGGGATCAAAGTCGGCATTCGTGATAGACCTGGCCAGCCAGCGGATGTTTGCCGTCGGCCAGTGAAACCTTGGTTCATCCTCGAATGAAACTTTATATATATATATATATATATATATATATATATATATATATATATATATATATATATATATATATATATATATATATATATATATATATATATATATATATATATATATATATATATAAACCAGTCCCTGGTTTGAGGTGGTTGTGACTTCTTCCTACACGAAATTAGTGATATATCTAAACACTATTGCGAATCAACATTTTAAATTACAAGAAAAAAAAAATTCTTACTGAATAGGAAGCCAAACTTTGTTGAGGAAATTACAATCTACAATTAAGTGTTATTATGCTAAAAGAATTAACCTCTCCCCGAAAAAAAAAAATTAATAAAGCTAAAAACTTTCCTCCAAGTTGACATGAATCCGGAAGTTAAAAAATAAAGTTTGTTCTTGAAAAGGCTCGTAAACTTCTTGAGGTTTGAGTTTTTATGGAGGAAAAGTGTCAAATAAAATTTAAATTTTGAGTTTTAGTTTACACGAGGATATACGGAATTGCATCAACATTTCTCTTCTCTCTCTCTCTCTCTCTCTCAAACTTACAGGAGGATATACACCACTAGGTCTACGTCTCTCTCTCTCATTTTTTATCTTCTCTTCTCTCGTTCTCAAAGAAATAAATAATAGAAGTATTTACAATAACCCATTTTCTTCAAAATTTCAGTGAAAAAGAAAGATTATAGTCCGAACAGACAGAAGCTAATTCCCATCGCCTTTTCTCAAACCCCCAAACCCCGATTCCCATAACAAAATTGCATTTTCGATAGATATAAAAGCATAATCTATTCTTCCATACATGCACGCAGTGTGTGTAGAAGATTTATATAAAAGAGCTCGAGAAATTCTTTCCCGAAGAACAGATTCGGTCATTCATATTTATATTCAAGGCAGAGCTTCTCACACAGGGGAGCCAACTTTTTCCAAATCCCTCGCTTTCCAATTTACAAACTTACTTTATATATATATATATATATATATATATATATATATATATATATATATATATATATATATATATATATATATATATATATATATATATATATATATATATATATATATATATATATATATATATATATACCTTGTGTAGAAGATGCTCCCAAGTACGTTTGGAAAGTTTTTTAGTTGTTCGGTTAGTTAGTTTAGGTTAGGTTAGGTTAGGTTAGGTTAGGTACTGTAAGGCACGTTGTTAAAAATGGAATGGGAGCATCTTTTACACAAGTTTATATATATATATATATATATATATATATATATATATATATATATATATATATATATATATATATATATATATATATATATATATATATATATATATATATATATATATATATATATATATATATATATATATATATATATATATATCAGATTCAATCCTTTGATTAATGTTCGCAATTAGAGCTATTAAAGATTGTTTTTATTAATGGCACAAAAACAAAGAAAGAATCCATTGAAATTGACGCAAGAATTAAATTAAAAAAATAAAAAAAAGTTTCCGATAATTAAAGGGCGAAAACGTTATCAGAGGAGCTCAATAATTGGACTAGTTTTGAGTTGGTAAAAGGGCTTTGAAATATCAAAGCATTTATCGTTGCTCGAGCAGAGGGGAAAATATAAATAATGTTTCTCTTTTTACAAGGTTTTCAAGAGAGGGGAAAATCTTTGCTTTTGCAACCCTGGACCCCTCTTTTCTCTCTATCTCTCTCTCTCTAGATAAACCGAAGTCACGTGACAGCTAAATGAACGAAGGCGACTCGTAGGTCGTGAGGTCTACTCAACCTATTTGTCTCAACTTCTGTCAACGTAAACCCGATATGATGACAACGTCGCACACATACACCCACGGTTAGACACACATGGATAGTTTTCTCCCTTTTTTCACATGCACAAACAGACAAACACACACACATTCAAATAAATAATTATAAATAAATATAAATAAATAAATATAATAAATATATAAATAATATAAATAAATATATAAATATATATATATATAATATATATATATATATATATATATATATATATATATATATATATATATATATATATATATATATATATATATATATATAAAACATGAAAAATACCATTCGTCTCAAATATTAATTAAGTTTTAAAATAATAATACCCGATATGAAGACAAGTAATTTTTTATTTAATTTTTTTTATAAAAATAAAAAATATTCAATATTTTCTTATTTCAATACTTTTAAATACATTTTTTATTTTTTTTTTTAATAATATTATTTTAATATATATTATATATTTATATATATATATATATATATATATATATATATATATATATATATATATATATATATATATATATATATATATATATATATATATATATATATATATATATATATATATATATATATATATATATCACCTCTGGTGGGATAGGACAGAACCCTGAGGAACACAACTATTAATAGATTTCAAAGGATGAACGGTAGCCGTCTACAACAGCAGCTATAGAACGACCGGAAAGAAAATCAGAGAGAAGGTCACAGAGAGAAGGATAGGTTCCGAAAGAGGGAAGTTTGGAAATCAAAGCTTTGTGCCAGACTCTATCGAAAGCTTTCGATATGTCCAGCTCGACAGGAAAAGATTCACCGAAATGCCGAAGAGTGGAAGACCAAGAGTGAGAGATGTGAAAGAAGATCACTAGTAGAGAGTTTCTTACGAAAGCCATACTGGCAATCAGAGATAAGATTAGAAGAATTGAGATGTTTCCAAATCTTCCTGTTAAGGATAGATTCAAAAACTTTAGAAGAACGGAGGTTAAAGAAATGGGACGATAGTTGGAGGGTTGAGAGGGGTTCCCCTTCTTCAACACAGGCTGAATTAGCTAAAGTTTCCAGCAAGAAAGGAAGATTGAAGTAGAAAGACAGAGACGAAATAGTTTACCAAATGGCAGGGAGCAAGCTCAGAAGCACAAGTTTTGAGGACCACAGGAGGGATACCATCAGGATCCTACGCCTTCTTAGTGTTAAGCTCAGAGAGCAGAAATAACATCTATAGGAGATTTTACAATTTTAGGCACGGATGAGTTGGAGAGAGTTGAAGAAGGAATAGACCCAGAATCGTCTAAAGTTGAATTAGAGGCAAAAGTTTCAGCGAAGAGTTGAAGAAGGCAAAACGACAATTGTGTCGTCGGAAGATACTAGAGAAGGAAAAGAGGAAGAAGCAAAGTTATAGTTGACATTTTTTGCAAAATGCAAGGAAGGGTGTGAAGAACAAGAACCAGAAAGATCGCATTTTCTACATCCGCCTTTGGATGAAAATTGAGGATAGAGACAGTAGGGTTTGCTGTCAGAGTACTCAAACACCTGAGTCTCAGTTAAGAACAAGAGATGAGGTCTAGAAGAAGAGAGGTGGTGTTCGAACAAAATAGAAATTAGACAAGGAAAAAGAATTAAGGTTTTGCTGGCACCAACTGCATCACTGGAGGTCACCAACTCCCAAGTAGTGATGGGGGAAAAGGGTGGATGAGGGGCATTGTTTTGATGCCACCCCTCTAAGCATCTCAGAAGTAGCTTTTTGTTTCGCCATTTTATTTTTATATAAAGGTAATGTAAGAGCTTATAAATTTGTGGGAACATGCGAAGGGAGAGGAAGGGGAGGTGGAAGTAGTGGGAGCATAGACACTCCAATGTGAGACGAGGGTACACTAGAGACCCTCTAAGAAGGTGAAACTCGAAAAAGAACAAACCAAAGGGTAACGGAGTGAAACGGAATGGTCTAGCCCACTATCACCCCGCGGGTTAAGTGCAGTGGGTGGTATCGCTTCAGACGGCGTTACGTCCTCCTCCCATATATATATATATATATATATATATATATATATATATATATATATATATATATATATATATATATATATATATATATATATATATTATATATTATATATATATATATCATATTTTTTTAATTATATCTACACCAGGCTATTTTTTTTATAGCCAATTTTTCGTTTTTTTTTTTTTTTTTTTTTTTTTTTTTTTTTTTTTTTTTTTTTTTTTTTTATTTTAATATATATATTATTTGCTTCAAAGTCAAGTTAGGTTAAGTCGAAATAGTTTGTTAGGAAAAAAATGGGAAAGAATGAACCACATACAAAATTTATAACATATACTCTCGCCACATTGACTATATTTTAGGATTTTTCGCTACAGTTTTCGATTTTTAAAATTCGATAACTTATTCCCTTTCGTTTCTTGGCATTTTAAATATTTTTTTCGTTTTTCTGGGGTCATGTTCTACAAATAATATAAATATCGTTAAAATCGGCCCAGGTAGATATACTTTTTATATATATATATATATATATATATATATATACTATATATTATATATATATATATATATATATTACAAAAAACAAAAAAAAAAAAAAAAAAAACAATAAAAAAGATTATTTTTTAGAATCCTTGTCGAATTTCGTAGGAAAAGTATAAAAGTTTGAAAAAAATGGTTTTGTTGACAATTTATGACTAACAAACTTAAATTGGTGTTATAACCGAACATTTGTCTAGGGGATCTGCTCCTGCCGACCCGTGAGTGATGAAATATGTCGACTACTTTTCCTGTCGACGATTTGGGTATTTCCCATTTTTCAAATTCGAAAAAATTGAAAAAAAAAAAAAAAAAAAAAAAAAAAAAAAAAAAAAAAAAAAAAAAAAAAAAAAAAAAAAAAAAAAAAAAAAAAAAAAAAATATATTATAAAATAATTTTTTAATTAATAAAATTTTTTTTTTTTTTTTTTTTTTTTTTTTTTTTTTAAAAATTTTTAAATATGTAAAAATAATATATATATATATATATATATATATTATATATATATATATATATATATATATATATATATATATATATATATATATATATATATATATATATATATATATATATATATATATATTTTTTTTTTTTTTTTTTTTTTTTTTTTTTTTTTTTTTTTTAAACGTAATTAAAATACAAAAAAATTTATGATATATAATAAGGAGGAAAAAACGACTTTTTACATAACTTTTACATCGAATTCGGTGAAGCGCAAAAAAGAATTACGTTCCTTTCCTTTTGTAATGAGAAAGAAAAAGAAAAATAACTTTTGAGCTTTAGTTTCAAATAAAGGTTCGTTCAATTTTCTACTCCTCTTAAATAAGTTCCAAAAATTAGAAAAGAAGAAAGGTGACCTTTTTCGAACTATTTGGACCCCATTTAAGCCATAACACCTTCAACAAATTGTCTTTCCAACAAAATACTATTTTAAAGATTTTGCAAAGAACCAACAAACTAACTTTTTTTTTTTTACTTGCTTTGTTAAAATAAAATTTAAAATTAAATGTAAGACTAAAATACTTTTTATTTGCAAACGTGTTTATAATAATAATAATAATAATAATAATAATAATAATAATAATAATAATAATAATCAACACCCTCACTGGCATCTAATTAATTTAAGCTAAAGTCAGCAGCGTTCGTAAACATTCTTAAAGATAAAAAAAAAATTACGTGCACTCACACACACGGACACCCAGACACGAACACACCTATATATATATAATATATATATATATATATATATATATATATATATATATTATATATATTATATATATATATAAATATATATATATATATAATATATATATATATATATAATAATATATATAAGAATATATTAGAAGCCATATATTTTTATATTATGAAAATCTGCATTATGTTTTTACTACTTCCATATCTTTGGTAAAAAACAAGAAAAAAAAAAAAACGGAAGAAATTTTGTAGCCATCTGCCTCCCTTCAATTTTGTTTCCAAAAAAAAAAAAAAGAAAAAAATGATAAATGTTAAGACTTAAGCCTATTAGGATCCCTTTCATTGCCATCCTATAAGAAAACTCTGGAGGAGTCCTTATCCAATAGGATTTTTTTTTTTTTTTTTTTTTAAAGGAGGGAAGGAGTTTGTAATAGTTTTGATCGTAAAGTAAAAAACTTTCTTTATTTACAAATAGAAATTTACAATAACATTAGTTATTTTTTTATTGGATTAAAATAATTTGAAATTACATATAATAAATTATTGCAAAAGAAATTTAATAGAATTTTCTCAAATTAAAGAAAAAAAAAAAAAAAAAAAAAAAAAAAAAAAACGAAATAAATATTCCTTGTAAAATACAAGATCGTAAAGTTTAAATTTCTTTGATATTTATAATACAGGGATCCTTTCAATTATTATTATTATTATTATTATTATTATTATTATTATTATTTATTATTTATTTATTTTTTAAAAAATTTATTAAAAAAATATTAATATTATAATATAATATATATATATATATATATATATATATATATATATATATTAGATATATATATAATATATAATATATATAATATTGTGATAAATGATTTTATATTTATATTATATTATCTTATTAATTATAATATATATAATATATATAATAGTATTTATATATATATATATTTTATATATATATATATAATATATATTTTATTAATTATATTATTATTATTATTATATATTATATATTATTATATTATTATATATTTATATATTTATATATATTTTTTTATTTTAATAATATATTATTATATATATTTATTTATTATAGTTTCATTTTTTAAAGTAAACAATGAAGCTTAAA
The DNA here is from genome assembly GCA_009176605.1 of Armadillidium nasatum. Classification (NCBI taxonomy): domain Eukaryota; kingdom Metazoa; phylum Arthropoda; class Malacostraca; order Isopoda; family Armadillidiidae; genus Armadillidium; species Armadillidium nasatum. The sequence continues at coordinate 104,215 of SEYY01021658.1, forward strand.
TCTTTTTTTTTTTTTTTTTTTATTTTAATTATAATATTATTATTTTATATTTATATATATATAATATATATATATATTATATTTAACATAAAAATGTATGATTCTTAAATTGTTTTAATTTATTAATATATATATATATATATATAATATTATATATATATTATATATAGTTATATATATATATATATATATATATATATATAATAATATTATATATATATATATATAAATATCAGTGATTCGTATATTTTTATTATTTTTCTAAATCGTCTATTGTTAATTTTTAGCGAATTAATTTTACATTTATCGACTTATAAATATTTCTCTGCTCCACTTTCTTCTACTGAGAGTGGAAGACTGTTTAGAAGTGGGAGTCAAACGTAATCTAAGAGACTAAATGGAATTACCCCAGAAACCGGTGAAAAGATTGTGTGTTTCTGCATCGCAATTTAAGATCTCGTAATTCAAAGTACTGCAATTTTCTCTCTCTCTCTCTCTCTCTCTCTCTCTCTCTCTCTCTCTCTCTCTCTCTCTCTCTCTCTCTCTCTCTCTCTCTCTCTCTCTCTCTCTCTCTCTCTCTCACACATACCGTATTAACATTTTTAAAATCAATGTTCTGAGAATACTATTTTATGCTTTTATTATACTATATATTAAAATTACACATTTGAATAGAGATTAAAAAAAAATAAGACAGTTTAATTCTTCCTTATTAAAAAAAAAAAAAAATTGAATTTATTAAAATAATAAATATACATTTTCAGTTTCATTGTTATTTTCATCGTT
>SEYY01021658.1:115000-117500 GCA_009176605.1 Armadillidium nasatum
AGTACGTGGTTTGTTACGATTCACTTTCCCTTTCAGCATGTTCCATAGGAAGAAAGTAAAATTTGGTGACCTTGGTGGTCAAAGTCCCTTGGAAATGACCTGACCTCCAAGGAAGGACTCAATTTCATACATGATGACATTGAATGTGTGGCAAGTGCTGCGAATTCTCAAGATGTTACCTCGTTTCTCAAACATTGTTCGTAACAAATTTTATTAACTTATTACTTTGATATCTATAAATGCATTTCCAAGTACAAGAGCGAGTGGGACACACTTATATTATACTATATATTAAAATTATATGAATTTACACATTTGAATGAAGAATAAAGAAAAGACCAAATTTAATTCTTATTATAAAATTTTTAAATTTATTAAAACTAAAATATATTTTTTCAATTTCATCGTCATCGTCATAGTGAGATGTACAAAAATCGTCATCGTCAAAAGATACTTAATTGTCCCATCACTAATATATATATATATATATATATATATATATATATATATATATATATATATATATATATATATATATATATATATATATATATATATATATATATATATATATATATATATATATATATATTATATATATATATATATGAACGTTTATTTTACTGTCGTTACATAAAACTGCCTCAAAAATATTTATACTTCAACAATATTTGCTTAATTTTAACATTTAAAAGTTTAAATAAACACAAAACAAACGTGTTTATATATATATATATATATATATATATATATATATATATATATATATATATATATATATATATATATATATATATATATATATATATATATATATATATATATATATATATATAATATATATATATATATATATATATATATATATATATATATATATATATATATATATATATATATATATATATATATATAACCCTGGAAGGGTTTTCACCCTGTCAGTGGGACCAGTATATTTCGCCATCTGCTCTTAAAAGTCCCTCTTTTGGAGTGCTCTAAAAGATCATGTTTTTCGGGCTCTTGGTTTCAGATCCAGGCCTTGAGTTTTATTTAAACTCCCAGGTAGGGATTTTTATCCTTGCAGTGGGACTAGCATAAAGTGACCATCCGTCCCGATTTTTTAGAGGGTAAATCGGGACGGACATTTATTCCGATTTTTAGATTTGGCAAAAATTATTTATTCAGCCAGCCAGAGGGCGCGGTGCTTGGGAGCTGAAGAAAGCAAAAATGTATTTTTTTTGTAGAATGTCCTTTAACTAATAAACCATATGACTTGGTTTTGAAAACATTCGTATTTCTTCTTTATATTAAAAATCACCCTCCTCTATACATCCCTTAAAACCCTTACGAGCAGGGTATTTTGAGGGAGAGGGGGCAATGTTCAGAAGCGTCCCAATTTTTGATCAGAAAAATTTGGTCACCTTAGACTAGCAGATCTCTCCAGATGATCATGCTTCTCAGAGCTGTGATTTCCTATGCTCGTCCTGAGTCCTGGAGTTGTTACAAGCAGTAAGCAATAATTATAGGACAGGATTGCTTTTCCTGCCGCTCTTGCTTTTGACTCTCCTCGCATGATCCAACTCTGTTGACAAATCCAAACTCTTCTCTTATCAATATTTCCTTCTTTTCATTTCCCATCTGTTTTTAAGTATTTCCACTCTCGACGACAGCCAAATATCATATATATATATATATATATATATATATATATATATATATATATATATATATATATATATATATATATATATATATATATATATATATATATATATATATATATATATATATATATATAGGTAAATATTTTTTTAACTCTGTAGGTTGGTATTATTAGCCTCTTCCTCCTTAGTTTGTAGCAAGTCCAAATGTTGCATGAAAATGTAAATGTGTTTAAGTGTCACATACAATATGTTTGTCGTACATCTTTCAGTGAGGTATGACAACATTAACAATTCAAATCCTCAATCAAAGGCACTGAACTCTTTTTGGTAAAAGAAATCTGACATTCGTATACATTAAAATACCTTATCTTCATGATAGTAATTGCTAAGGTCGTTATATCGTAGAGTCGCAGCTTATATATCGTTTGATATATCGTAGACTCGTGGCTTACGCATGAAATCTGATACTAATTTTATTTATTTCGTTATTTGTGGCTTTTGATATTACATTTCAAAATACAAAGAAAAGCTTAATAGAAAAATTTAAAGTTAATGTCAGTTTTCTAAACTAATTAATTAATCGATATCGCCACCGCCTTCATATTAGAAGTAAAATCTCTCGTAATTTACTATGTAGTATGTACAATTTTAGAAATACATAATCCTATTAACTGCATAACAGATAATTCTTGTACCCACACCAGGGATATCTATAAATATATATATTTATAGGCCAAGTTAAAAAAAAAAAAAAAAAAAAAAAAAAAAAAAAAAACTTCGCGAAACATACATTCGTCACTGTATCGTTGGTTCTGCAAACTTCCAATTTCCAGTCT
>SEYY01021658.1:120000-130000 GCA_009176605.1 Armadillidium nasatum
ATGTTTTCATGAACTCATAGAGTTTAGCTGTAATTAAAAAAAAAAAAACGCAAGCGGATCATACATTGAACACTATCTCGTAATAAATAGAGAGCAAAGGCAACAATTTAAAACTCTTTGTATAATTACTGATGATTTTGAATGGGATCTTTTGATTTAATGGTCAGAACACTTTTCCTCACTGTCAAGTGATTTAATGACGGAAATTAGGAATAACTGAATGCAAATTTTGAATCTGTAGATGCAACCAAGTTCAAAGTGGGAGAAGCTCAAATTTCAGGTTTAAAGGAGCAATATTATTAATATCATTGATCACATAGATCAATACTTTCCGAGATACTATATGTTTCCCCTATGCTTGAATTGATTATATTAAAATCACTTATGTCAAAGAATAAATGAGTAATGAAATGCAATGCAAATAGAAGTCTGGATAACGGTACTGTGAGAATAACTGTGACGTTATTTCAAACATTTTCAGTCTGTAATTGGTCAGTTGTTTTAAATCTGGCAACTTTCTTCGGGAAACGTCGAAAGTAGATTTTAGGGTTTCTTCGTTTATTTGAATTGAGATAGCAACCAATACTACACATAATCTGTGGCTGGCAACACTACAATTCAATTTCATTGATTATAATCATAGTATGCATCTATATTTTGATTGACATGTTCGTAACATGCTTTTACAAAAATTCATAAAGTATATATATATATATATATATATATATATATATATATATATATATATATATATATATATATATATATATATATATATATATATATATATATATATATATATATATATATATATATATATATATATTATATATATATATATATATATATATATATATATATAAATTTTTTTTATTTTCTAATTAAAATTTCAAAAAAATAATTCTTAAAAAAATGCAAAAAAAAAAAAAAAAAAAAAAAAAAAAAAAAAAAAAAATATATATATATATATATATATATATATATATATATATATATATATATATATATATATATATATATATATATATATATATATATATATATATATATATATATATATATATATATATGCAAATAAGATTCAGGAAGAGGTAAATCTATATAACATTCTTCAGAAACTTTAAATATTCTAAAATAAGCTTAAAAAATTCTGGAAAATCTGTTCCTATTTCACAAATTTTTAAGAATTTTAAATTTTTATTTTAACTTTTAATTAATAACCCGTTCTCAGAACATGAGGCGGAAACAAGTGCTATTTAAATCTACTTTCTCACACAAAAATATGGTTCACCCAATGAACTATTCCACCTGGCCTCCAAGGTGATATATATATATATATATATATATATATATATATATATATATATATATATATATATATATATATATATATATATATATATATATATATATATATATATATATATATATATATATATATATATATATATATATATATATATATATATATATATATATATATATATATATATATATATATATATATATATATAAACGAATTCCACAGGAGTTGGGAAAAATCTATCCTGGTCGATGGTGGCCGACATGTCCAGATACACGGTTTGAAAATATGCAAGTCAAAGGAAGTTGGGAAAACAGATAAAGGGAGTGTGTTCCAGACTTTACCAGTAGAGTATATGTAAGACTGAGCATAACGGTTAAGTCTGGAGTCGGAGAGTTGGACAGAGAAAGGATGAGACTGTGCAGAAAGGAGTGTCGCCCGAACTCTGCTCAGTGGAGTAGGTATGCGACGAGAGTTCAAGAGAGCACTGTCCGTTGTAATAGCGATAGTATAGAGAGAGTGACGCAACAATTCGAAGGGCAGAAAGTGATTTGAGAGAGCTAGTAAGAGCAGGAGAGTCTTTGAGACAAAAAGTCCTAGACTCCACCTTCTCAAGCAAAGCTATATGAGTGGAGCAACCTCAGATGTGCGAAGCATATTCCATACAGGAACGAACAACACCCCTATAGAGAGCAAGTAACTGGGGTATCGTGAAGAAATTTTGAAGTCGCCTCAGAACACCCAACCTCTTAGAAGCTTGTTTAGAGAGAGAAGTAATGTGATCTTTCCAAGAAAGATCACGAGAAAAAGATACACCGAGAATATTAAGAACAGATGAAGGTTTGAGTTGTGTGTTTTCAAAGATATCATAGTTGTGAGGAAGACTGTGTCGAGTGGAGAGATTGAGGAATGAGGCATTGAAAACTACCATGTTTTCTCTGCCCCAATTTGAAATACGGCAAAGGTTAGAGGTTTCATGCTCCAAGGCTACCTTTCTTGAGTCAATTAACTGCTGTTGAGATGGACGTCTTTCAAACTGAAAAGAGCAACGAAGTGTGGAGTCATCAGCATAGGAGTGGATAGGAGATGAAGTAATAGAAAGATCATTAATGAAAAGTAGAAAAAGTGTTGGGGATAGAACAGAACCCTGTGGAACACCACTATTTAGATTTAAAAGAAGAATGATGACCGTCTACAACAGCTGCTATAGAACGACCGAAAAGGAAATTGGAGAGAAGATCTCAGAGAGAAGGATAGATACCGAAAGAGGGAAGTTTAGAAATCAAAGCTTTGTGCCAGACTCTATCGAAGGCTTTCGATATGTCCAGCGCGACACCAAAGGATTCTCCGAAAAGATCACCAGTAGAGAGTTATATATATATATATATATATATATATATATATATATATATATATATATATATATATATATATATATATATATATATATATATATATATATATATATATATATATAATATATATATATATATATATATATATATATATATATATATATATATATATATATATATAATATATATATATATATATATATATATATATATATATATATATATATATATATATATATATATATATATATATATATATATATATATATATATATATATATATATATATATATATATATATATATATATATATATATATATATATATATGGCCAGACTGCACTTTGAACCACTTAAATATTTCAAAAAACTACTGAACGTACGTAAAAAAGGATTATATTTTTGGAATCCTAGACGAATTTTAGGTAAGAAAAATTGGTAAATAAAAAATAAATTCTTATAATAATTTTATTACGTAAGTAAACTTTACTTTTTTATAACGCTGGAAGGAATCGAACGTCTGGCAATGTCTCTTTTTTTTTAAATAAATTTTTCGAAATTTGAATAACTTAAATTTCGCTAATGACTAAGAAAATTGTAAAAAGATGTGAAATATATATATATATATATATATATATATATATATATATATATATATATATATATATATATATATATAATATATATATATATATATATATATATATATATATATATATATGGTGTAATACATCAGTTAGGCTTGCATACAACGGCAATCTTCGGTCGTTCAGGTTAAATAAGTTGAATTAGGTTTGTTAGATCATCACTTATCGTACACCCAAAAAAAAATATTTAAATTTATTTTTAAATATTTTAAACTTTTCTAACCTAAAATTCGACAAGGATTCCAAAAATGTTATCTTTTTTTTACGTACGTTCAGTAGTTTTTGAAATATTTAAGTGGTTTAAAGTGCAGTCTGACATATATATATATATATATATATATATATATATATATATATATATATATATATATATATATATATATATATATATATATATATATATATATATATATATATATATATATATATATATATATATATATATATATATATATATATTTTTATATTTTTTTTTGCCGTTTACCGTGGCTCAAACGGTATATATACTTGCTTGAGGGCGCCGGTATCCCACTTCGGGATCCTATATATAAGAAAAAGTTCCTCTCCTCGATAGGGCAATTGCCCGTGATATAACTATAAAAAAAAAAAAATATATATATATATATATATATATATATATATATATATATATATATATATATATATATATATATATATATATATATATATATATATATATATATAATATATATATATATATATATATATATAATATATAGATATATAGAGAGAGAGAGAAGAGAGAGAAGAGAGAGAGAGAGAGAGAGAGAGAGAGAGAGAGAGAGAGAGAGAGAGAGAGAGAGAGAGAGGGGAAGAAATCAAAAAGGAAACGAAGCTTCCTTCATTATTATAAAGACCCCTCTGGAAAGATATTTTGAGCTTCCTCTCTTCAAGACTTAGTCTTTGTTTGAACTTCTTAATTAAACCCTTATAATGACCTTTGCACAGGTACAGAATGTGAATTAGTGGGTGAAATTTTGTGCGTACATGAGTGTGTTTGTGTGTGTGTGTGTGTAAGTAGGGGAATGAATTCCACGTTCATTCGTGGTTGCCACCTGTCATACTCCTCACCTGACGCCGACATGTGCAGATTCTTGCCAGTGTTGTTATACTTTTTTATTTTTTTATTTCTTTTAATTTTTTTTTTTTTGGTGAGTGTTGTATTTAAATCGCAAAATAATTATTTATATTTAAATTCTTTTTCTCTTTTTTGTTACTCAATATTGCGAAATTTTAAGGATAATTTTTTAATAATACTTTAATGAAACTTTTTTATTTTTTAATAATAATAATGCTTTAATAATACTAGATATGAAAAATATTAACTGTCGAAATTAAAATTAAAAATATTTTGTGACTTGTTAAATTATAATAATAATAATAATAATAATAATAATAATAATAATAATAATAATAATAATAATAATAATAATAATAATAATAATAATAATAATAATAATAATAATAATAATAATAATAATAATAATAATAATAATAATAATAATAATAATAATAATAATAATAATAATAATAATAATAATAATAATAATAATAATAATAATAATAATAATAATAATAATAATAATAATAATAATAATAATAATAATAATAATAATAATAATAATAATGAATAATGATAATAATGATAATAATGATAATGATAATAATAATAATAATAATAATAATAATAATAATAATAATAATAATAATAATAATAATATAATTATAATTATAAATAATAATAATAATAATAATAATAATAATAATAATAATAATAATAATAATAATAATAATAATAATAATAATATAAATCTGTCGAAAAATTCCAAATAAAAATATTTTGTGACTTGTTGAATAATAATAATAATAATAATAATAATAATAATAATAATAATAATAATAATAATAATAATAATAATAATAATAATAATAATAATAATAATAATAATAATAATAATAATAATAATAATAATAATAATAATAATAATAATAATAATAATAATAATAAAAATAATAATAATAAAATGTATTTAGAAGAATTAGAATATATTCATATTTATTCAATTTTTAGGGAGTAAATTTATGGAAGAATACAATTTACCTATTTTCGGTGGAGCTAAATTATGGCAAAAAAGATCTAATTTATGGGTCACAAATATCACACGATTATGTAGCTGAAAATTTTCACACAAATACAAACTAACACACACACACACACACACATATATATAAATATATATATATATATATATATATATATATATATATATATATATATATATATATATATATATATTATATATATATATATATATATATATATATATATATATATATATATATATATATATATATATATATATATATTTTATATATATATTTGTATGTGTGTTTGTGTGTAGGTGTGAGTGTGTGTATCATTATGGCATTTTAATCTACTGGAATTATAATTAATTAAGAACGAACTTAATAGATATAATAAAAATTAATTAATATTGTTAAATGAAATGAAATACTTTTGGAAAGGTTTAAGGATTGGAAACCCTCCCCCCCAGACCCCTACTCTAACCCCAATCCCCTCCCTCTCTGAAATTTCATAAACTTTTTAAATAAAACGGACTTTAATTTATTTTTTGAGATATAATAAGGCTAAATGTTTCCTCATGGGAGGGAAAGGGGACGTAACATCCTCAAAATCCCAAGATTATTATAAGTAATAAATAATAATGTCTCGTTATTCAAAGTTGTATTCACAGAGAATGGTTATTGTGGTTGAAACCCCCGAAATTCAAACTACCATTAAAAGTACTACCAATATGGTTACTATCATAGCAAAAGCAAATTAGCTTGAGGGATAAACTAGTAAAACCATCCAACCATCTTGGAAGATGGATTAATAGGATTGGAATATAGGATACCGAAATTAAGAAAAGGATAAATGCTTCCAATTAGACAAAGAAAATGGTGACAAGCGAAAATATTCATATAAACAAAAGGAAATGATACCTTAAGTATCTTTTGCGGTCATCGTTGCTGTGAAGGATTCAAGTCCCAGGACTTTAACTTAGGATACATTAAAGAGGGTTACTGGCAGGTGAAAAACGTCTACGAGTGCTGAAGGCTTAAAAAAAAAAAAAACTCGTAGGAATAAACTCTTCAAAGGAAATAATAAAATACATGCTACAAAAACATACTCTTTATGGGAAGCTTTTGTCATTTAGCAAACATTAAAAAGTGTATATATCTTTATAGTTGAAATTGACGAGAGAAAGCGGCCGTGAAAAAGACCAGGGATAATAATAATAATAATAACAATAATAATATTAATAATAAAATAATAATAATAATATTAATAATAAAATAATAATAATAATAATAATAATAATAATAATAATAATAATAATAATAATTAATAATAATAAATAATAATAATAAATAATATAATAATATATATATATATATATATATATATATATATATATATATATATATATATATATATATATATATATATATATATATATATATATATATATATATGACATCTTGTAAGTTTTAAAGAGGACCACCTGCGCCAGCTGCGTTTCTTAAACCAATCAGGACTGTGATGGGTATAAATGCCCAATCTGATTCCCCATATGCCTACCGCACACGTATTTACACTCGTACGTTCGTATCACCCCTCTCACCCCCTAAAAAATCCCACCTGCCTTCGTCATTTTTTACTTTTAAGAATTTGACCAGGTGGAAAATATGAAATCAAATGGAAGATATCTGACCAGCATAACACTTAAAATATAATTATAATTTATATATATATATATATATATATATATATATATATATATATATATATATATATATATATATATATATATATATATATATATATATATATATATATATATATATATATATATATATATATATATATATATATATTATATTTTTTTTTTTTTTTTTTTATGTCTCCTCCGGTGGGCAAAGGCCAGAGGCCTACCAAATTCCACCGGAGTTGGGAAAATCTATTATCATGGTCGATGGTGGCCGACGTGTCCAGACACACGGCGTTTGAAAGTATGCAAGTCAAAGGAAGTTGGGAAAACAGATGAAGGGAGTGTGTTCCAGACTTTACCAGTAGAATATATGTAAGACTGAGCATAGCGGTTAAGTCTGGGTCGGAGAGTTGGACAGAGAAAGGATGAGAATGTGTAGAAAGGCGTGTCGCACGAGCTCTTCTCAATGGAGGAGGTATGCAACGAGAGAGTTCAGAAGAGCAGTGTCCGTTGTAATAGCGACAGTAAAGAGAGAGTGACGCAACAATTCGACGGGCAGAAAGAGATTGTAGAGAGTTAGTAAGAGCAGGAGAGTTGATGAGACGAAATGCCCTTGACTCCACCTTCTCTAAGGAGAGCTGTATGTGTGGAACCACCCCAGATGTGCGAAGCATACTCCATACAGGGACGAACAACACCCCTATACAGAGCAAGCAACTGGGGTGGCGTGAAGAAATTCTGAAGGCGCCTCAGAACACCCAACCTCTTAGAAGCTTGTTTAGAAAGAGAAATAATGTGATCTTTCCAAGAAAGATCACGAGAAAAAGAAACACCGAGAATATTAAGGACAGATGAAGGCATTGAGTTGTGTGTTTTCGAAGAAGATATCATAGTTGTGTGGAAGATTGTGTCGAGTGGAGAGATGGAGGAACTTGAGTTTTTGAGGCATTGAAAACAACCATGTTTTCTCTGCCCCAATTTGAAATACGAGAAAGATCAGAGGTTAGTTGCTCCAAGGCTACCCCTCTCGAGTCTATTAACTGCTGTTGGGAGGGACGTTTTTCAAAATGGAAGGAATAATGAAGGGTGGAGTCATCAGCATAGGAGTGGATAGGAGATGAGTAATAGAGAGAAGGTCATTAATGAAGAGTAGAAAAAGTGTTGGTGGATAGAACAGAACCCTGAGGAACACCACTATTAATAGATTTAAAGGAATGAACGGTGGCCGTCTACAACAGCTGCTATAGAACGACCGGAAAGGAAATTAGAGAGAAGATCACAGAGAGAAGGATAGATTCCGAAAGAGGGAAGTTTAGAAATCAAAGCTTTGTGCCAGACTCTATCGAAGGCTTTCGATATGTCCAGCGCGACAGCAAAAGATTCACCGAAATGCCGAAGAGCGGAGGACCAAGATTCAGAGAGAAGGGAAAGAAGATCACCAGTAGAGCGTTTCTTACGAAAGCCATACTGGCGATCAGAGATAAGATTAGAAGAATTGAGATGTTTCCAAATCTTCCTGTTAAGGATAGATTCGAAAACTTTAGAGAGAACGGAGGTTAAAGAAATAGGACGGTAGTTAGGAGGGTTGAGAGGGGTCCCCCTTCTTCGGCACAGGTTGAATGAGCGCACGTTTCCAGCAAGAAGGGAAGGTTGAAGTAGAGAAGACAAAGACGAAATAGTTTACCAAGGCAGGGTGCAAGCTCGGAAGCACAAGTTTTGAGAACCACAGGAGGAATACCATCGGGACCGTACGCCTTCTTAGTATTAAGCTCAGAGAGAGCAGAAATGACATCTTTAGAAGAAATTACTAATTTCAGGCATAAATGAGTTGGAGGGGGTTGAAGGAGGAGGAACAGCTCCGGAATCGTCTAAGGTTGAATTAGAGGCAAAAGTTTGAGCAAAGAGTTCAGCTTTAGAAGAAGGTAAAACGGCAGTTGTGCCGTCGGAAGATACTAGAGGAGGGAAAGAGGAAGAAGCAAAGTTAGAGTTGACATTTTTTGCAAAATGCCAGAAAGAACGTGAAGAAGAGGAACCAGAAAGATTATTGCATTTTTTACGGAGAAAGGAGTTTTTGGTGTTACGAAGGAATAGATTTTGCACGATTCCGAGAAAAAATATAAGTAGAATGAGTTTCTGGAGTTTGAAGACGACGGTAATCCCTGAAGGCAGCATCCCTGCGGCGAATAGCACGAGAACAAGCAGAGTTAAACCAAGGTTTATTAGGTTTAGTAGAAGGGAAAGAATATGGAATGTACGCCTCCATGCCAGAGAGAATCACCTCAGTAATGCGTTCTGCACACTCCGAGGGACCCCTCCCACGGAAGCAATAATCATTCCACGGGAAATCAAAGAAGTACGACCGCAAGTCCGACCAGCTTGCGGCACCGAAGTGCCACAAACGTTTCCTTTCCGTAGAAGGGGGTCTTTCCTGCGGAAGACTTGAAGAGATAGAAGAGGATACAGAGATAAGAAGGTGATCGGAGGAACCCAGAGGAGGAAAGAGTTTAACAGTATAAGGAGAAGGATTAGAAGTTAGGAAAAGGTCTAGAATGTTGGGTTCATCTCCAAGACGATCAGGGATACGAGTAGGGAGCTGCACCAACTGCTCAAGGTCGTTTTGGATAGAAAAGGAAGGCACGTTCACCAGCTGTATCATGAGAACTAGAAGAAAGCCATTAGGTGTTGAACATTGAAATCACCTAATATGATGATTTCAGAGAAAGGAGAAGAAGAGAGAATGTGCTCTATTTTGGAGTTTAAATAGTCGAAGAATTTTGATAGTCAGTAGAATTAGGAGATAAATAAACAAAAATGAATTTAGTTGTAGAATGGCAAAGAGAACCTAAGCCATAAGGTTGGAAAATTCGGAAGACTCCAAATTAGAGACACGAGAACAAAA
>SEYY01021659.1:0-2500 GCA_009176605.1 Armadillidium nasatum
TTTTTTGGTTTTCCTGAATCTCATGACAGGCAGACAATCGACTATATTGTTTCCTTAATAAATACTTTTATTACATGATAAAAGCATACAACATGCTATTAATGTAACATTTTAAATCAGCAAACATTTAAAAAATTTAAATTATGTAAAAAAAGTTACAAAGTAGCAACGATACAATACCTTGATAAAAATTTGTTTTAGCAATTTTATTTTTCGAAAAAGTTAAAACACATACTGTTGTTATATTATTCATAATGGCGAAAATATAAATATAAATATAGGGCAGGACACAGAGACACAGCTTTCTAATCTAGGCCTTTATTTACATGTTTAACACACAGTATAGCTCGTGGTACAATAAACGAGGACAATCGACAGAATGATAATGGAAATGTTTACATAGAACATAGTCTTTTACTAAATCATGACAAAGTGTATTTTCATACAGTATCAATAGTACATATACTTTAGATTAATTCTAACACCCCCTCATAATCTAAAGTATACCTCTAATGTTTTCAAATTTTAACAATCTACCTTTTGATACAGGTTTAGTAAATATATCAGATACATTGTCTTCAGAACTTTACATACTTTAAATCTACAATACCATTTTGAATTTCATTCCTAATAAAATGATACCTAATATCTATATGTTTAGACCTCTGGTGATGTACAGGATTTTTAGCTAATGAAATAGCACCTTGATTATCAACATTTACAATAACACTTTCTATGTTAAAACCCTGCATGTCAAATAACAATTGTCTTAAAAATTTAGCTTCTTGTATACAGTAAGTTAATGCCATATATTCAGCTTCACATGTTGACAATGCAACAACCCATTTGCTTTTTGCTTTTCCATGAAATTAGAGGTCCATTATTTTTTAATTGAAAACCATAACCACTAATACTAAATCTATCTTCTAATGAACCCCTATCTGAATCACAATAACCAATTAATTTTAACTGCTCATTTGACTTACAAAATTTCAAATCATAATTTATAGTACCTTTTAAATATTTTAATACATGCTTAGTAAATATTTTAATACATGCTTAGTAAATGTGCATTATTTGGTTTATTCATATACTGAGATAAAAAGTTTACATAAAAACATATATAATGTCTAATACAACTCATCAAATAAATTAAACTACATACAATTTCTCTGTACTGTCTCTTCAAAACTTTTTAGAGCTTTTTAAATTCACTAAATGTCATGGCTTTCTCTTTCTGAATAAATTACCGTCGAAAAAGTTCTATACCCTGAAGGTAGGCCTTTCAAAACCATAGCTATAAGTAAACTATCACTTACAGTTTCACCTACTGATTTCAAAAATGTAGCTGCTGTTTATTTCTATGTAGTTTTCTTACAAAAGTTTCTTAAGTTTCTTTAAATTTTTCTCTCTCGAATAATTTAAGTTATTAAAAAACTTTAAACAATAATATATTCTCATAATAACAAACTTTTTTAAAGCAAACTTTTCAATATGTGAACAACAAAATTTGTAATTTAATTCATTTTTAATTTTATTAACAATAGAAGAAGTTATGTTGATTTGATTAAAACTTTTATTAAATTCTTTGCAAAAAATCTTTTCGCATGCTTTAAAAAAAATGAAGAAGTTATTTGAGCACATAGTTAACCCTTGGTTCTCTGGTAAATGTTCATATTGTTTTAGTCTAGTAAATAAATATTCATCATTTAATATATTTGATACAGATGTTAAGTCGCACACAGTACAGACCTTTGATTTATGAAAAGTTAATATTTTTTTGGCTAAAGCCCCACAGACATATCTCATACCATTGAGCTCATTTTCATCTCCTAAACGTGTTGAATGGAAAAAAATTTCACACCTGTTTGACAGTGGAACATTGCAATTATCGTTATTACTCACATTACAGTCATGGTAATCATCATTATTACTCACATTACAGTCATTAATATTAATTAGTCCTGATGACAAAAAATTATGTGAATCATCATCTTCACAGTTTTTTAATGTGCTAATTTTTACAAGAGAATTAACTGCAGCTCTTTTAAATAGGGATTCAAATTGGGAACAAGTTGGATTGTCACTCCAACCTCCAGATCCTCTAATATCCCCAAAGCAATTTTCCAAAGGATCTTGACATAGCCGGCGGGTGTAAATGTATTGAAAGTTGAAGGCCTTCAACTCTTGTAAAAGCAACTGCACACCGTTGATCGCTTGAATCCATCCCCCAACAAATCTAAACCGAGATGTAATCATCTTCTGTCCTTCAAAATCTCTAAATATTTTCCAACCTTTAATCCACTTTTTCATTTCTGATAGAAATGACCATCCCTCACTTTCAACATATAGTTCTTTATGATAAGGTGTTCTTCCCTTCTGTGAAGGGGATGAGTTTAAAACGTCAAACAATGTATTCATATTTGAACAAAACTGTGCTGTAGCAAAACTCTCTTCATCAATTATTCCTTCCTGTCGCATTTTTAACAAAGCAATACTT
>SEYY01021659.1:17500-20000 GCA_009176605.1 Armadillidium nasatum
TTGTTTTATTTATTTTATTTTATGTAGGTAATTTTGCTTGGTCACAGTATGGGAGGAGATGTGTCACTTTTGTACACAGGGACAGTTCCTGATGTCGTTGAAAAAGTAATCTTGATTGATATCATTGGTCTTCTCACTGTCCCAGCTGGAAAGCAACCCAAAGTCACTTCCAAATCTTTAAAAGCATTAATCAAGGCCGAAGAAAGAAACATAGACGAAACTCCAAGATATCCTTATGAAGAAATATTAGAAAAATTTATTAAAGGATACGATGACAGCGTAGATGAAAATGCTGCTAAACTTCTCTTAGCTAGAAATATCCGTCAGCACGACGATGGAAAGTATTCATTTACATATTCGCCTCAAATTAGAATTAAGAGTATAATTTCTTTAACTCCTGAACTTGCAAAATCTTACTTTTCCCGCGTAAGTTGCGATTTTTTATTAATTAAATCTCATTCGTTACCATTAGTTATGGAAAATGACCAGGCGAAGGAGTGCTTAACTTATTATCAGAAGTATAGCAAAAACTTTGTATTAGAAATAATAGAAGGAACTCATCATCTTCATATGACAAATCCAAATCCTGTAGCAGAAACAATTAACAACTTTCTGCACAACAAGCCTCAAAGCTCTGAAAGTAAATCTATTGCACAAAAATATATTTCAAGTCTACAATCATAATAGTATTAAATTTGTATATCAAATTAACTATCTTGCTGTTGCATCTTTTGGAGGGGGTTCTGCATCATTTTCTTATTTTTCTTCAATATATTCAGTATTAATTTCATTGTTTCTATGTTAAGTTCCTATCGCACCTTTTGTGAATTTGTTTATGGAACTCATTAATTTACCTTTGTAGGTTAGACAGACTTCGATTTTAAATTGAGGCTCGAATACAACATGGGAAAGTGACTACAAAAGATTTACATTTTTCTTACTTTTAAATTTCCAAAATCTCTTTAACTTCTTTTCTTCATTAAAGGATTGACTCTTTAGGTATCTTAGAACTGGACAGTTACCTCAAAAAATCGAAATTCTTTGCGAAAATCAGTGTAATGCATTATAATTCTCTTCACGTATTAGAATTATAAAACACCTACGAGTATGTGGAGTTGTTTTTTTTTTCTATGTGCTCTTCAATTGTTTCCAGCATATTTTGTTTTCAGGTTTTTATTAGGCATAAATTTCGTATAATTCCATTTATATAAAGCTTTTTTTTTTTTTTTTTTAAATACTATTGTTTTGTCATGAAATTCGTTAATTTAGGGAATAGATTTTTTTTTTTTATTTATTAAATCGACGGCTTGTTTCATTTTGTTCGGTCGTTTCGGTCGTTAATATATATAAATATAATATATATTTATTTTTTTACAAGGAATCATTATTATTTATAGACCTAATTTATTTTTTTAGAGGAAACTTTGGGTAAAACATTGTAGAATAATTTATTCTCAAGGAACAAAGTTCATTATCACTTGGGGAATTTACGAGTATTACCTTAAAACAGTTGACTCTATAACGGTGATTGTTTGAATTTGATTTGGGTTGATCTCATTTTTATTTTAATTGAAATTCACACCCTAAAAGAATCGGATTTAGATAATAGTTTTATCTATTGAATTTTTTCCACGCCAAAGAATCGAATCTTTGGCGTGGAAAAAATTCAATAGATAAAACTATTACTTACACAGCTCTTGTTGAAAGGGTGGGGCTAAAGTTTAAGGTTTTTCGATTCTTTAGCTCTTCTCACTGTCTCTGTATGATCTTTTTCAAGTCGCCAATTTGTTGTTTCACTCCTTATACTAAATTTATTTTTTTTCTCTCTCTAATAAATTTCATACAGGGTGCAAAGAGAGAAAAAAAGACAAAAACAGGAGTGAATCTACCCAAGCTCACGTAAATCTTTCAGGTAAACCAGAGACACAGGCTTTCAGGTGCTAAAGATTTAATAAAGAAGAAACAATGATGACGGCTAGGAAGTTACCACTACCATAACAAAATGCATGTGAAGATAAGGCACCCACCTGTTGTTGCTACGAGAGTGCCTCACTAGTGGTGGAATACTAGTGTCTAACTTACACTAACACCTGCCATTGTAGTAACTATAGGAAAGGAATAGCTCTCAACATCACGTTGCACAGACAGAGGGGGTCAAGAGAGATAGTAATGGATAGTTTTTAGTCATTTACTCAACTCTATCCAAAATAAATCAGGAACTGAAGGTCGCTTACATGTGAGAACAATACTACAGACAAGGTCGGATAAGAGCCTTGTACAATTGGAGTACTTTACAGAAGGGAAGAAATTTGAAGCCTTTATAAAGTACTCACAACTTTTTTGAGGCCACACAAGCAACCTTTGGGATACGAGGTTTCCAGTATAATTTTGTTATTTAGAGCTAGGATGTCTATGTTGTTCACTGGAGAGTCATCAGAGCCGAAGAAGGAGATAGGAATGTTGTTGGTATAAAGAGAGAAATATGAAGAATTGAGTTTTT
>SEYY01021659.1:25000-45000 GCA_009176605.1 Armadillidium nasatum
GATAAATTCTTTGTATGAACTGCCCTTGAGATTGACCGAAAAATGTAGAAATGTATGGAAATATTTCTCATGACTTCAAATTTAAATATTCTCATTTTAAGTTAAAGTACAGTATTTAATACTTAATATTTAATTTTTGTTTTATTTTTTTATTTTATTTTTTGTAGGTAATTCTGCTTGGTCACAGTATGGGAGGAGATGTGTCACTTTTGTACACAGGGACAGTTCCTGAAGTTGTAGAAAAAGTAATCTCGATTGATAAATCTGGTCTTCTCACTGTCCCAGCTGCAAAGCAACCCAAAGTCACTTCCAAATCTTTAAATGCATTAATCAAGGCCGAAGAAATAAACCCAGACGAAACTCCAAGATATCCTTATGAAGAAATATTAGGAAAATTTATTAAAGGATACGATAATAGTGTAGATGAAAATGCTGCTAAACTTCTCTTAGCTAGAAATATCCGTCAGCATGACGATGGAAAGTATTCATTTACATATTCACCTCTAGTTAGTGTTAACAGTACAATTTCTTTAACTCCTGAACTTGCAAAATCTTACATTTCCCGCGTAAGTTGCGATTTTTTATTAATTAAATCTCCCTCGTCACCATTATTTATGGAAAATGACCAGGCGAAGGAGTACTTAACTTATTATCAGAAGTATAGCAAAAACTTTGTATTAGAAATAATAGAAGGAACCCATCATCTTCATATGACAAATCCAAATCCTGTAGCAGAAACAATTAACAACTTTCTGCACAACAAGCCTCAAAGCTCTGAAAGTAAATCTATTGCACAAAAGTATATTTCAAGTCTACAATCATAATAGTATTAAATATGTATATCAAATTAACTATCTTGCTGTTGCATCTTTTGGAGGGGGTTCTGCATCATTTCCGTATTTTTCTTCAATATATTCAGTATTAATTTCATTGTTTCTATGTTAAGTTCCTATCGCACCTTTTGTGAATTTGTTTATGTAACTCATTAATTTACCTTTGTAGGTTAGACAGACTTCGATTTTAAATTGAGGCTCGAATACAACATGGGAAGTGGCTACAAAAGATTTAACATTTTTCCTACTTATAAATTTCAAAAAATCTTTTTAACTTCTTTTCTTCATTAAAGGGTTGACTCTCTTGGTGTCTTAGAACTGGACAGCCACCTCAAAAAATCGAAATTCTTTACGAAAATCAATGTAATGCATTATAATTCTCTTCATGTATTTTTCTATGTTCCTTCAATTGTTTCCAGCATATTTTGTTATCTGATTTTTATTAGGCATAGATTTCGTACAGTTCCTTTCATAGAAAGCTCTTACGAAGAAAAGTCTGTTGGACACAAATATATTATCTTTGAAAATATGCAACTGAAGCTTTTCCATTTTCTTAATATTTCTGGTATTTCCTTTTCTTGTGATCTTTCTTTTGAGGATCAAATTATCGCTCACGAAACAAGTATGTTCTTTGGCATCTTCAGAATTTCTTCTCACTACCATTTATTTTCTTCTGTATGAGGGCATTGTTTGTCCTTTTATGGAGTAAGTATCTCATATCAAGGGTACTTCCGCTCACACAGTCCTTCTTGAAATGATAGAATTGAAAATTTTTAACACTTTTATTTTTCCTCTTCTCACTTACTCTCTCCAAGCTCTTTCTTGCAATCGAACAGTTGCATCACTCCATATACTATTACTATTACAACAATCACTGTTCTTCCTAACTCAAATTGCATACACTCTCTCCTGAGGAGAGCTTGTGTTACTCATCAATGTACACAGTCTCATCCCTTGTATGATCCCAAACTTAACTGCTACAATCTTTCTGTAATGTACACTACTGGTAAAGTCTGGTAAACTTTCTTCCATTTTTCCCGCTTTCTATGACTTAAGCACTTTCAAATGCCGTGCATCAGTTCATGCAGACCGGTGATTTATTATGCTTTGATTGGAACTATGACTATGGTGGATTCCTTGTAGACCTCTGTCCTTTCTTTCATCTGCCCTTTATATTCTTGGGGTGCCTCATCTTAGTTATCATCCTTTGAAGTTCGACATAGTTTTTTTTCAACTAAATATGCTTCAATTAACTCAAATTGCTTACTTTATAAAGGGAGATTGTCCCTTCTTGTAAGGTATGCTTACTTATACAGCTTTTGTTTAAAATGTGAGGCTAAGGTTTAAGGTTTTTCGATTCTTTAGCTCTTTTCACTGCCTCTATGTATGATCTCTTTCAAGTAGCCAATTTTTTGTTCCACTCCTTATACAAAAAAAATTTTTCTAGTAAATTTCATACAGGGTGCAAAGAGAGAAAAAAGACAAAAATAGGAGTGTCTTCCGAAGCCTAACGTAAATCTTTCAGGTAAACCAGAGACAGGCTTTTAGGTGCTAAAGATTTAATAAAGAAGGAAACACTGATGACGGCTAGAAAGTTACAACTACCATAACAAAATGCGTGCGAAGATAAGGCACCCAACCCTTGTTGCTACGAGAGTGCCTCACTAGTAGTGGAATACGAGTGTCTAGCTTACACTAACACCTGCCGTTGTAGTAACTATAGGAAAGGAATAGCTCCAACATCACGTTGCACGGACAGAGAGGGGTCAAGAGAGATAGTAATGGATAGTTTTTGGTCATTTACTCAACGCTATCCAAAATAAATCAGGAACTGAAGATCGTTTACATGTGAGAACAATACTACAGACAAGGTCGGATAAGAGCCTTGTACAATTGGAGTACTTTACAGAAGTGAAGAAATTTGTAGCCTGTATAAAGTACTCACAGCTTTTTTGAGGCCACACAAGCAACCTTTGGGATACGAGGTTTCCAGTATAATTTTGATATTTAGAGCTAGGATGTCTATGTTGTTCACTGGAGAGTCATCAGACCGAAGAAGGAGATAGGAATGTTGTTGGTATTATAGAGAGAAATATGAAATGAGTTTTTAAAGTCAAATTTCGCAAGGTAGGGGCGAACCTTTTGGAAGTTTCTCTCTGTATCAGTAATAGCATTAGAAAGTTGAAAACTTATTATTACAGCTATACAGTTTTTTTTTTTAAGTTCTTTAGCTCATTGGGGCATCCATCATCCTAAAGATCCTAAGGGATTCTAAAGATCAACCCAAACAGACTGCTACTTCTATAAAGGAGTTACTAAATGCTCAAGAAAAATTGCATACTGAACCTCCTCGTTATGAATATGAAGAAATTGTGAAAAAACTTATGCAAGGGTATGGTAATAGTTTGACTGAAGAAGCTGCAAAAATCCTGTTGGTTAGAAATACAAAAGAACATGAGGATGGGAAATATTCTTTTACGTATTCTCCTATTTTAAAAGTTAAACGTACTTTAACAACAACTGTCGAACAGCAAAAGGCTTTTGTGGCTAATATTAATTGTGATATGTTAATTGTTAAGTCCGTTTCATCGCATATTTATGGAAACAAAGAACTTGCTAAAGAATTTCTAGATTTATATAAAAAATATTGTAGAAATTTTGAACTTGAAGTCGTTGAAGGTACTCATCATCTTCATTTAGTGACTCCAGAGCCTGTAGCTGAAATTGTAAATAGGTTTTTGCATGGAATACCCCAGAGTGATTCCTGTAGGAAAAGAAGTGAGGAATATATTGCTAATATTTAGATGTTCTTGGCATTAGTTTGATATATTCAAAATTTCATAATTCAGGATTTTTTTCTAATGTATACTTTATTATTATTACTTTATTATTATTATTATTATTATTATTATTATTATCATCCTGAGAAATAAGTAACAACCATATTTAACTAGTAATGTTTAAAATTCTTTTTCTGATTTTGTTTTTGATTGATGGAAAAGATCATGCGCCTTTCTTTAAATAATAATAATTATTATTATAATTAAGAATTGATATCTTAAAAAAATAAAATATATGAAATAATTTTTAACAATTAATTAAATTAATTAAAATGAAAGACAAAATTAGACTTTTAAGAAAATATATTTTATTACCTTTAAGAAGGAAGTGACATAACAGTACATCTTCCTTATTATTATTATTATTATTACTTATTATTATTATTACAAGTATTATTCTCGAGTTTTTTTTTTTTTTTTAAATTAAAGAGCTTGTTAACACTATTGATTAAAGTGTTTTCTTTCTAAGTGTTTTAGGGAGACATGATTTAACGAAGTGTCTTAAGCATATGTGGTGTTGATTGAAAGACATTTCTGATGGATACTTTCAGAATATTTGTTCCAAATTTAAGACCCGATTTTTAACTTAATAAATAGTTTGATTACGTATTATTTTTTAAAAATAATTTTCAGTATTATTAGTAGATATTTTGGAATTTTATATTTAGTTTTGGTAAATGATTTGTTTTGAAACCTGATAATGCCAATGTTATTTTCGTTATTTTTGTTAGAGGAAGTAAAATATATTCATTTTTTTGTTTTTAATTACCTTATTCTGAATTTAGGATTATATTCCTATATTTGTTAGACTCGTTTCTTCATTGAATAATTCAATTTTCAATACCATATTAATGAGGCATGCAATAATGTGGTTAAAGTGGAGGTCTTCAGAGGTAGTGTTTTCAAGCTCTTTATTTAAAAAAAAACAAAAATAAAACTAGAGAATCATTACAAAGTTCGCCACTAAGAGAAGCAGTTTATCAATATTCCAAGTTTCATATAAGGAGCCTAGTTTGAATATTTTTTTTTTTTTTTACTTTTAAGCTATTGCCAAATCAAATTTTTAAAATAATTTTCATCTTGAGTCTTCCCATAGAGGTTATGTAAATGGGATTAAATGGGCTCAGTTATGCCCTATACTTTGAAGAAATACCTTTAACTCAACTGAGAGGGTATTGCAGTGTCTGTAGACAGGTTTTTTTTTTTTTTATAGAAATTGATAAGGCTATATAAACTTTATGTATTATCATTTGTGCACTGATATATAAATTTGGAAACCAAGTACATGTAATAAATATAGGATATAATTTTCTTATTCTATGAAAGTAGTTAATAAATGTTAGGTTCAAGAAAGAATTAAATTTTGAACTTACAAGATTCATGTGTAGTTGTACATATTCATAAGTTGATGGGTTCTCTTGTGATCCTTTCCTTCGAACACAATAGTAGTTGAAAAATCCTATCGAAATGAATTGTCTATTGAAATTTAGTAAGCTATTCTAGTCCAATTCAATTTTAAATATATTATATGAGGGATTATACATTTCACTTTTAAATAATTGTATGAATTTTATTTTCAGGAAAAAAAAAAATATATTTTTTAGTAAAATATGATAAACAGATTTAAGTATTCACACTTTAGAAGTTTATTAATATTTAATAGAAAATTTTGTACAAATTCTACTATTGCACCAAAAGAAGTACAAATTATGATTCCAAGTGGTAATATAGCAGGTAATTTTTTAATTATTATTATTAATTTATTAAAGAATTGAAAATAATGGAAAATTTATGTATGATTAAAGAAAATAAGATGAATCATAATATTCTATTGCTTTATTAGTATAAATTTTATTGTTATAGTATTTTAAAACTGAAATTCTTAAAACATTATTTTTTACGTTATCATTCACGGGCAGAGCCCTTTTCATCCCGTGGCATAACGGTAGAGTGATTGATTCAAATGCTTGAAGGTTGCTAGCTTGATCCCCTCCATGTTGGTTTTAGAAACTACCTGGAGAAGCTCCCCTCCTTGAATAGGGCAATGCCCGTGAGATGCGAATATATATATATATATATATATATATATATATATATATATATATATATATATATATATATATATATATATATATATATATATATATATCAGCTGATAACTTTATGTGCAAATTTTTTTTTATTACAGTAATAATAATAATAATAATAATAATAAAAAAAAAATAATTAAAAAAAAAAAAAAATTAATTATTATTAGTTATTATTATTATATATATATATATATATATATATATATATATATATATATATATATATATATATATATATATATATATATATATATATATATATATATATATATTTTTTTTTTACAGAACGCCACCGCTCACGGGCAGAGGCCTTTTCAAACTTTATATATATATATATATATATATATATATATATATATATATATATATATATATATATATATATATATATATATATATATATATATATATATATATATATATATATATATATATATATATATATATATATATATATATAATATAAATATTAAGTAAATAGGTGTTTCCTTTTCTTCGATTGAGTTAATCTCTAATATTGAGTATTATTATTATTATTATAATTATTAGGATTATTATCTCTATTCTTAATATTATTAAATCAGAAAATCTATAGCATTCAAAAATATTAATTCCATTACTGAAATATCAATACGATTATTATTATTACTATGTAAAATCGTTGCTGACATTGTTTCATTAGAAGTAACCTATCATAACTTGTGATTATTAAATAAATTAAAATTATGTATATATATACTTATATGTCTTAAACATTGGGGCTCAAAGGAAACGACAGTGTTTTTCGCTAGCAGCCCCTTTTCAGAGAATTGGACAGTCACATTATTATCATTAAGATTATTATTGAATTTAGTAGTATAAGACCTACTTTTAAACTTTAAGCCTGTAAATGTACTATTCCCTGAATAAAATTTTTTGAATTGAATTATTATTATTATTATTATTATTATTATTATTTTAGTATTAGTATTATTATTTTCTAAATGTATATTATAAAAATATAAACATTTAAGTAAATGGATGATCTCTAATTTTGAGTTTAACTTCTTTCAGCCAAAGTTTGGAATGAATCTGGCAACAAAACTCCTATTTTAGCTCTTCATGGATGGATGGATAGTGCTGCTGCATTTGATAATCTTTGCCAACTTTTGGATAAAGACTATCCTATTTATGCTGTTGATTTTCCTGGGCATGGTTATTCTTATCGACCTTCGTTGGGAGGTGGAGTGTATCATATAGATTACGTAGTTGCTGTTCATAAAATACTACATCACCTACGTTGGAGTAAAGTAAGTTTTCTTTTTCTTTGTTCATCTTATTATAATAATCTAAATTTTGTGAAAATTTTTCGTATTTAAAAAAAAAAAAAAATTTTTTTTTGGTAGTTTTTTTTTTTTTTTTTTTTTAAATTTTTGTAATTTTTATGCATACTTTTTTTTTTATTATTTATATAAAACTTTAGATAAATTCTTTGTATGAACTGCCCTTGAGATTGACCGAAAAATGTAAGAATGTATGAAAATATTTCTCATGACTTCAAATTTAAATATTCTTATTTTAAGTTAAAGTACAGTATTTAATACTTAATATTTAACTTTTGTTTTATTTATTTTATTTTATGTAGGTAATTTTGCTTGGTCACAGTATGGGAGGATATGTGTCACTTTTGTACACAGGGACAGTTCCTGATGTCGTTGAAAAAGTAATCTTGATTGATATCATTGGTCTTGTCACTGTCCCAGCTGGAAAGCAACCCAAAGTCACTTCCAAATCTTTAAAATCATTAATCAAGGCCGAAGAAAGAAACGCAGACGAAACTCCAAGATATCCTTATGAAGAAATATTAGAAAAATTTATTAAAGGATACGATGACAGCGTAGATGAAAATGCTGCTAAACTTCTCTTAGCTAGAAATATCCGTCAGCACGAGGATGGAAAGTATTCATTTACATATTCACCTCTAGTTAGTGTTAAGAGTACAATTTCTTTAACTCCTGAACTTGCAAAATCTTACATTTCCCGCGTAAGTTGCGATTTTTTATTAATTAAGTCTGCTTCATCACCATTATTTATGGAAAATGACCAGGCGAAGGAGTACTTAACTTATTATCAGAAGTATAGCAAAAACTTTGTATTAGAAATAATAGAAGGAACTCATCATCTACATATGACAAATCCAAATCCTGTAGCAGAAACAATTAATAACTTTCTGCACAACAAGCCTCAAAGCTTGGAAAGTAAATCTATTACAGAAAAATATGTTTCAAGTCTACAATCATAATAGTATTAAAAATGTATATCAGATTAACTATCTTGCTCTTGCATCTTTTGGAGGGAGTTCTGCATCATTTTCTTATTTTTCTTCAATATATTCAGTATTAATTTCATTGTTATGTTCGTATCTCACCTGTTGTGAATTTGTTTCTAATGGAACTCATTAATTTTCCTTTGTAGGTTAGACTGACTTCGATTTTAAATTGAGGCTCGAATACAACATGGGAAAGTGGCTACAAAAGATTTTAACATTTTTCCTACTTATAAATTTCAAAAAATCTTTTTAACTTCTTTTCTTCATTAAAGGGTTGACTCTCTTGGTGTCTTAGAACTGGACAGCCACCTCAAAAAATCGAAATTCTTTAGGAAAATCAGTGTAATGCATTATAATTCTCTTCACGTATTTTTGAATCTGTTGTTTTTTTCTATGTTCCCTTGAATTGTTTCCAGCATATTTTATCTGATTTTTATTAGGCATAGATTTCGTACAATTCCTTTCATAGAAAGCTCTTACGAAGAGAAGTCTGTTGGACACAAATATATTATCTTGGAAAATATAGAACTGAAGCTTTTCCATTTTCTTAATATTTATGATATTTCCTTTTCTTGTGATCTTTCTTTTGAGGTTCAAATTATCGCTCACGAAACAAGTATGATCTTTGTCATCTTCAGAATTTCTTCTAACCACCATTTATTTTTTTCTGTACGAGGGAATTATTTGAACTTTTATGGAGTAAGCATCGCATATCAAGGGTAGTTCCGCTCACACAGTCCTTCTTGAAATGATTGAATTGAAAGTTTTTAACACTATTATTTTTCCTCTTCTCACTTACTCTCTCCAAGCTCTTTCTTGCCATCGAACAGTTTCATCACTCCATAAACTATTACTATTACAACAATCACTGTTCTTCCTAACTCAAATTGCATACACTCTCTCCTGAGGAGAGCTTGTGTTACTCATCAATGTACACAGTCTCATCCCTTGTATGATCCCAAACTTAACTGCTACAATCTTTCTGAAATGTACACTACTGGTAAAGTCTGGTAAACTTTCTTCCATTTTTCCCGCTTTCTATGACTTAAGCACTTTCAAATGCCGTGTATCAGTTCATGCAGACCGGTGATTTATTATGCTTTGATTGGAACTATGACTATGGTGGATTCCTTGTAGACCTCTGTCCTTTCTTTCATCTGCCCTTTATATTCTTGGGGTGCCTCATCTTAGTTATCATCCTTTGAAGTTCGACATAGTTTTTTTTTTCCACGAAATATGCTTCAATTAACTCAAATTGCTTACTTTGTAAAGGGAGATTGACTAAACATTATAAGTATTTTTCTCGAGTTTTTTTTTTTTTTTTAAATTAAAGAGCTTGTCAACACTATTGATTAAAGTGTTTTCTTTCTAAGTGTTTTAGGGAGACATGATTTAACGAAGTGTCTTAAACGTATGTGGTGTTGATTGAAAGACATTTCTGATGGATACTTTCAGAATATTTGTTCCAAATTTAAGACCCGATTTTTGACTTAATAAATAGTTTGATTACGTATTATTTTTAAAAATAATTTTCAGTATTATTAGTCGATATTTTTGAATTTTATATATAGTTTTGGTAAATGATTTGTTTTGAAACCTGATAATGCTATTGTTATTTTCTTATTTGTGTTAGAGGAAGTAAAATATATTCATTTTTTTGTTTTTAATTACCATATTCTGAATTTAGGATTATATTCCTATATTTGTTAGGTTCGTTTCTTCATTGAATAATTCAACTTTCAATACCATATTAATGAGGCATGCAATAATGTGGTTAAAGTGGAGGTCTTCAGAGGTAGTGTTTTCAAGCTCTTTATTTAAAAAAAAAAAAAAAAATCGAGAATCATTACATAGTTCGCCATTAGGAGGAGCAGTTTATCAATATTCCAAGTTTCATATAAGGAGCCTAGTTTGAATATTTTTTTTTTTTTACTTTTAAGCTATTCTTGCCAAATCAAATTTTTAACATAATTTTCATCTTGAGTCTTCCCATAGAGGTTATGTAAATGGGATTAAATGGGCTCAGTTATGCCCTATACTTTGAAGAAATGCCTTTAATTCAACAGAGAGGGTATTGCAGTGTCTGTAGACAGGTTTTTTTTTTATAGAAATTGATAAGGCTATATAAACTGCGTGTATTATTATTTGTGCAGTGATATATAATTTTGGAAACCAAGTACATGTAATAAATATAGGATATAATTTTCTTATTCTATGAAAGTAGTTACATGTTAGGTTCAAGAAAGAATTAAATTTTGAACTTACAAGATTCATGTGTAGTTGTACATATTCATAGGTTGATGGGTTCTCTTGTGATCCTTTCCTTCGAAAACAATAGTAGTTCAAAAATCCTATCGAAATGAATTGTCTATTGAAATTTAGTAAGCTATTCTAGTTCAATTCATTTTTAAATTTATTATAAGGGATTATACATTTTACTTTTCAATAATTGTATGAATTTTATTTTCAGCCAAAAAGTAAAATATTGTTAGTAAAATATGATGAACAGATTTAAGTATTCACACTTTAGAAATTTATTAATATTTAATAGAAAATTTTGTACAAATTATACAAATATTCCAAAAGAAGTACAATTTAAGATTCCAAGTGGTAATATAGCAGGTAATTTTATTATTATTATTATTATTATTATTATTATTAATAATAATTTATTAAAGAATTGAAAATAATAGAAATAATTTCCGTGTGATTAAAGAAATTAATAATAATTTCCTCCTGCTTTATTAATATAAATTTTAAAAATATTTTAAAACTGAAATTTTTTTTTTTTTTTTTTTTTACATGTTATCACCATTCACGGACAGAGCCCTTTTCATCCCGTGGCGTAACGGTGGAGTGATTGATTCAAATGCTTGAAGGTTGCTAGCTTGATCCCCTAAATGTTGGTTTTAGAAACTACCTGGAGTAGTTCCCCTCCTTGAGTTGGGCAATGCCCTGAGATGCGAACATTTATATGCATATATATATATACATATAAAAAAATTTTTTAAAAATATCAGCTGATGACTTTATGTACAAATTTTTTTTACAGTCAATAATAATAATAATAATAATTCTTAATTTGAGTGTAATAAATATGATGTCTTAATCATATATTATTATTATTATTAGTTAAATGTATATTATAAAAATATAAACATTAAGAAAATAGGTCTTTCCTTTTCATCGGTTGAGTTAACCTCTAATTTTGAGTGTTATTATTATTATTATTATTATTATTATTATTATTATTATTATTATTATTATTATTATTATTATTATTATTATAGTATTAGTATTATTATTTTCTAAATGTATATTATAAAAATGTAAACATTAAGTAAATGGATGATCTCTAATTTTGAGTTTAACTTCTTTCAGCCAAAGTTTGGAATGAATCTGGCAACAAAACTCCTATTTTAGCTCTTCATGGATGGATGGATAGTGCTGCTTCATTTGATAATCTTTGCCCACTTTTGGATAAAGACTATCCTATTTATGCTGTTGATTTTCCTGGGCATGGTTATTCTTATCGACCTCCGTTGGGAGGTGGAGTGTATCATATGGATTACGTAGTTGCTGTTCATAAAATACTACATCACCTACGTTGGAGTAAAGTAAGTTTTCTTTTTTTCTTTATTCATTTTATTGTCTAAATATTGTGAAAAATTTTCGTATTTAAAAAAAATAAATAAATAAAATAAATAAATTGATAGCTTTCAACTTAGATTGAAAAATTATGTAACATGTATGCATACTTTTTTTTTTTATTATTTATATAAAAATTTAGATAAATTCTTTGTATGAACTGCCCTTGAGATTGACAGAAAAATGTATGAAAATATTTCTCATGACTTCAAATTAAATATTCTTATTTTAAGTTAAAGTACAGTATTTAATATTTAATTTTTGTTTTATTTATTTTATTTTATTTTATGTAGGTAATTCTGCTTGGTCACAGTATGGGAGGAGATGTGTCACTTTTGTACACAGGGACAGTTCCTGATGACGTTGAAAAAGTAATCTTGATTGATGACATTGGTCTTTTCACTGTCCCGGCTGCAAAGCAACCCAAAGTTACTTCCAAATCTTTAAAATCATTAATCAAGGCCGAAGAAAGAAACCCAGACGAAACTCCGAGATATCCTTATGAAGAAATATTAGAAAAATTTATTAAAGGATACGATAATAGTGTAGATGAAAATGCTGCTAAACTTCTCTTAGCTAGAAATACCCGTCAGCACGACGATGGAAAATATTCATTTACATATTCGCCTCAGCTTAGAGTTAAGAGTACAATTTCTTTAACCCCTGAACTTGTAAAATCTTACATTTCCCTTGTAAGTTGCGATTTTTTATTAATTAAATCTCCCTCGTCACCATTATTTATGGAAAATGACCAGGCGAAGGAGTACTTAACTTATTATCAGAAGTATAGCAAAAACTTTGTATTAGAAATAATAGAAGGAACTCATCATCTACATATGACAAATCCAAATCCTGTAGCAGAAACAATTAACAATTTTCTGCACAACAAGCCTCAAAGCTCTGAAAGTAAAACTATTGCACAAAAATATATTTCAAGTCTATAATAATAATAGTATTATATATTTATCAAATTAACTATCTTGCTGTTGCATCTTTTGGAGGGGGTTCTGCATCATTTCCTTATTTTTCTTCAATATATTCTGTATTAATTTCATTGTTTCTATGTTAAGTTCCTATCGCACCTTTTGTGAATTTGTTTCTTATTTAACTCATTAATTTACCTTTGTAGGTTAGACAGACTTCGATTTTAAATTGAGGCTCGAATACAACATGGGAAGTGGCTACAAAAGATTTAACATTTTTCCTACTTATAAATTTCAAAAGTCTTTTAACTTCTTTTCTTCATTTAAAGGGTTGACTCTCTTGGTGTTTTAGAACTGGACAGCCACCTCAAAAAATTGAAATTATATACGAAAATCAATGTAATGCATTGTAATTCTCTTCACGTATTTTGGAATCTGTTGTTTTTTTTCTATGTTCTCTTCAATTGTTTCCAGAATATTTTGTTATCAGATTTTTATTAGGCATAAATTTCGTACAATTCCCTTCATAGAAAGCTCTTACGAAGAGATTTTTTTTTTATTTTTATTTTTTAAATACCATTGTTTTGTAATGAAATTCGTTAAGTTAGGGAATAGATTTGTAAATAATTGGTAATTTTTTTATTATTATTATTATTAAATTTTTTTTTTTTTTTTTTATATATAATTTATATATATATATATATATATATATATATATATATATATATATATATATATATATATATATATATATATATATATATATATATATATATATATATATATATATATATATATATATATATATATATATATATATATATATATATATATATATATATATATATATATATATATATATATATATATATATATATATATATATATATATATATATATATATATATATATATATATATATATATATATATATATATATATATATATATATATATATATATATATAAGGAATCATTTTTATTTTCTATAGACCTATTTTATTTTTTAGAGGAAACTTTGGGTAAAACATTGTAGAATTATCTATTCTCAAGGAACAAAGTTCATTATCACTTGGGGAATTTACGAGTATTACCATAAAACAGTTGACTCTATAACGGTGATTGTTTGAATTTGATTTGGGTTAATCTCATTTTTATTTTAATTGAAATTCACACCGAAAAAGAATCGGATTTAGATAATAGTTTTATCTATTGAATTTTTTTCCACGCCAAAGAATCGAGCCACGACTCCAAAATATATTCTTGAAAAATCTCCAAACGGTTTTAAGAACTGTACGTTTAAATATTACTCTGTTCCTTCTAAACTTAATATATATAAATTTACATGTTTTTTTTTATTTACTTGCACACATTATTTTCATTTACATTTAATGTAGTTCAAACTTCAAAAGACAATTAAGCTAGCACTCACTGCCTTATAAAGTAATATATATATATATATATATATATATATATATATATATATATATATATATATATATATATATATATATATATATATATATATATATATATATATATATATATATATATATATATATATATATATATATATATATATATATATATATATATATATCGGTTTCGGACAACTCTCCTGTCTCCTTTCTTAAGTGAAACACTCAATTTTTCCTGAGGAGGGAGACATGAGAGTTCTCCGAAACTATTGTAATATATATATATATATATATATATATATATATATATATATATATATATATATATATATATATATATATATATATATATATATATAATATATATATATATATATATATATATATATATATATATATAAAATTCAAAAAAAAAAATTATTGTGTTTAATTGTATGGAAAACATTAAAAACTGCAAAAATATAACAATGAACTGTTTCAACCTTAAAACTCAGGACTCTCATCAAGTACAATTTGACGTGACAGATGAGAAAAGACTCATAGTCTTTTCGTCTGTCACATCATTTTGGACCAGAATGAGGACCCTTCGTTCTAGGGTGAAACGTAGTTCATTGTTGTAATATTGTGATTTTTAAAGTTTATATATATATATATATATATATATATATATATATATATATATATATATATATATATATATATATATATATATATATATATATATATATATATATATATATATATATATATATATATATATATATATGTAGTTTATGTTATTTTTTTATGTTGATTTATGTAAAGTTTATATATTTGTTCATATATATATATATATATATATATATATATATATATATATATATATATATATATATATATATATATATATATATATATATATATATATATATATATATATATATATATATATATATATATATATATATATATATATATATATATATATATATATATATATATATATATATATATATATATATATATATATATATATATATATATATATATATATATATAGTTATGTTATGTTTATGATTGTTGAATCATTTATAGTTTTTGTTTAAAAAAAATATTTTTAAATAGTATTTTTATTTTATCCCATATAAAGATATTTTTGTAATTTTTCGTTAATTTATTTGCATTAAATATTTGTAAATTTGATAATAATGAATAATAAAGAAACCTTCTAAAAAAAAGGGGGGAGGGGAAAAAAAAGTTTAAGGAGCACTGAAATTGTCAAATAAAATTCTTAACGTCATTTTTTTTTTTTTTTAATGCATAGGTTTTGCCTTGTGCTTCTTCGTTTGTTGTTTTGTCTTTTTCTTTTTTATCTTTTTATTTTTATTTTGGATTTAGTGGTTTCACAAATTCTTTTCTCGCTATCTTCCTTCTTAATTGAGAGAATAAATTTTTTTTTTTGGGAAATAATTGGTAGATACGGGTGAACTTATCCCCTTTATCCTTGAAAAAGGCTCTGATGTGAGTGGTGGCGATCTGCAAAGAAAAAAGAAAATAAAGAAAAAGAAAACTTGAAAGTTAAACATTTTCATTGGTTGATGAAGTCTGGAACCAATGATTTGGTGTATGATATAAAATTTGGTATATTTATTTGTTATTTAACACCATCACCCTTTTCAAATCCAAAATTTTGGATGCGAAACAAATCATCAACATTGCCTTTATCCCAGTTTTAGCTGTGAATTTTCCCAAGTGAAAACCTGACCTCTGTATTTGAATTTTTGTTTTTTAACCACCGTTTTATAGGAGGAAGGGTTGCAAAATTAAATAAAATTAAAAAAAATTAAAGGTTAACGTAAATCCACATGTATTCATAAACTGAACCTTTAAAGTGGAAAAGCTTAAAACGATTTAAAAATAATAGCAAAGAGTTCTAAAGAAACTCGAATTAAGTGTTAAAAATTTGAATATTAATAAGAAATTGAAAAATATAAAAATA
Source organism: Armadillidium nasatum (assembly GCA_009176605.1). Classification (NCBI taxonomy): domain Eukaryota; kingdom Metazoa; phylum Arthropoda; class Malacostraca; order Isopoda; family Armadillidiidae; genus Armadillidium; species Armadillidium nasatum. The sequence goes on from SEYY01021659.1 coordinate 41,038, forward strand.
ACTTAAAATTAAAAGCATTTTTTAACTAAATTTTAATAAAATCAAACTTTTAAGACAAAAAAAAAAAGATGCCTGAAATAAACTTATCCAAGAAAGAAATTTCAAAAATTTGTTCAGCCATTGTTAGGCTAGAGCAGCGATTTAGAACCCAGGGAACCACAGAAGCTCTGAGGGGGTCCACAATTAGCTTTTCCTAACCTACAAATAAATATTTAATAAGAAATATTACATATGAATATATGAAGGTTCACATACATAAAATTAGTACTTGGGGGGGGGGGGCTACATACGTAACAATAGGACTCAGGGGGTCCACAAACCAAAAAAAGGTTATATATATATATATAATGCGTAGTATTATATTAATTAGGTATATGTTTCTAGTCTGATTATACCTCAATTAATTTGTTCTGAACTCTGTAGATCAGATGCAGGCAACTATTTAGGATATATATATATATATTTTTTTTTTTTTTTTTTTTTTTTTTTATGTCTCCTCCGGTGGGCAAAGGCCCAAGGCCTACCAATATCCACCGGAGTTGGGAAGATATCAGATTCGGGGTCGCTAATGGCCGACGTGACCCGATACACGGCGTTTAAAAGTGTGCAAGTCAAAGGAAGTTGGGAAAACAGATAAAGGGAGTGTGTTCCAGACTTTACCAGTAGAGTACATGTAAGATTGAGCATAGCGGTTAAGTCTGGGGTCGGAGAGTTGGACAGAGAAAGGATGAGACTGTGTAGAAAGACGTGTCGCACGAGCCCTTCTCAGTGGAGGAGGTATGCGACGTGAGAGTTCAGAAGAGCAATGTCCGTTGTAATAGCGATAGTATAGAGAGAGTGACGCAACAATTCGACGGGAAGAAAGAGATTGGAGAGAGTTAGTAAGAGCAGGAGAGTTGATAAGACGAAAAAGCCCTAGACTCCACCTTTTCAAGATGAGCTGTATGTGTGGAACCCACCCCAGATATGCGAGGCGTACTCCATACAGGGGCGAACAACACCCCTATACAGAGCAAGCAACTGGGGTGGCGTAAAAAAACTACGAAGGCGCCACAGAACACCCAACCTCTTAGAAGCTTGTTTAGAGAGAGAGATAATGTGATCTTTCCAAGAAAGATCACGAGAAAAAGAAACACCGAGAATATTGAGAACAGATGAAGGTTTGAGTTGAGTGTTTTCGAAGAAGATGTCATAGTTGTGTGGAAGATTGTGTCGAGTAGAAAGATGAAGGAATTGAGTTTTTGAGGCATTGAAAACGACCATGTTTTCTCTGCCCCAATTTGAAATCAGGGATAGATCAGAGGTCAGTTGCTCCAAGGCGATCCTTCTTGCGTCTAATAACTGCTGTTGGGAGGGACGTCTTTCAAATTGAAAGGAATAATGAAGGGTGGAGTCATCGGCATAGGAGTGTATAGGAGACGAAGTAATAGAAAGAAGATCATTGATGAAAATTAGAAAAAGAGTTGGAGAAAGGACAGATCCTTGAGGAACACCACTATTTATAGATTTATAGGAGGAACGGTGGCCGTCTACAACAGCTGCTATAGAACGACCAGAAAGGAAATTAGATAGGAGGTCACAGAGAGAAGGATAGATTCCGAAAGAGGGAAGTTTGGAAATCAAAGCTTTGTGCCAGACTCTATCGAAAGCTTTCGATATGTCTAGCGCCACAGCGAAAGATTCACCGAAACCCCGAAGAGCGGAGGACCAAGAGTCAGAAAGTAGGGAAAGAAGATCACCAGTAGAACGTCCTTTACGAAAGCCATACTGGCGATCAGAGATAAGAGATTGGAAGAATTGAGATGTTTCCAAATCTTCCTGTTAAGGATAGATTCGAAAACTTTAGAAAGAACGGAGGTTAAAGAAATTGGACGATAGTTAGAGGGTTGAGAAGGGTCCCCCTTCTTCGGTACAGGTTGAATGAGCGCACGTTTCCAACAAGAAGGGAAGATCGAAGTAGAAAGACAAAGACGAAATAGTTTACCAAGGCAGGGTGCAAGCTCGGAAGCACAAGTTTTGAGAACCGCAGGAGGAATACCATCAGGACCATACGCCTTCTTAGTGTTAAGCTCAGAGAGAGCAGAAATGACATCTTTAGAAGAAATTACAATGTTAGGCATAAATGAGTTGGAGGGGGTTGTAGGAGGAGGAATAGCTCCGGAATCGTCTAAGGTAGAGTTAGAGGCAAAAGTTTGAGCGAAGAGTTCAGCTTTAGTTGAAGGTAAAATGGCAGTTGTGCCATCAGAAGATACTAGAGGAGGGAAAGAGGAAGAAGCAAAGTTAGAGTTGACATTTTTTGCGAAATGCCAGAAAGGGCGAGATGAAGAAGAACCAGAAAGATTATTGCATTTGCGGCGGAGAAAAGAGTTTTTGGCATCTCGAAGAATAGATTTTTGCACGATTCCGGGATGAAATATAAGTAGCATGAGTTTCAGGAGTTTGAAGACGACGGTAATCTCTGAAGGCAGTATCCCTGCGGCGGATAGCGCGAGAACAAGCAGAGTTAAACCAAGGTTTGTTAGGTTTAGTAGAAGGGAAAGAATATGGAATGTACGCTTCCATGCCAGAGAGAATCACCTCGGTTATACGCTCGGCACACTCCGAGGGACCCCTCCCACGAAAGCAATAATCATTCCATGGGAAATCAGAGAAGTACAACCGCAAGTCTGACCAGTTAGCAGCACCGAAGTGCCACAGACGTCTCCTCGCCGAAGGCGGGGGCCGTTCTTGCGGAAGACTTGAAGAGACAGAACAAGATACGGAGATAAGAAGGTGATCGGATGAACCCAGAGGAGGAAAGAGTTTAACAGTATAAGGAGAAGGATTAGAGGTTAAGAAAAGATCAAGTATGTTGGGTTCATCACCAAGACGGTCAGGGATACGGGTAGGGAGTTGCACCAACTGCTAAAAGGTTATTCTGGATAGAAAAGTTGAAGGCGAGTTCACCGGCTGGAGATTGAGAACTAGAGGAAAGCCATTGGCGGTGGTGAACATTGAAATCACCCAAAAGGATGATTTCAGAGAAAGGAGAAGAGGATAGAATGTGTGCTCTATTTTGGAGTTTAAATAGTCGAAGAATTTTTTATAGTCAGTAGAATTAGGAGATAAATAGACAGAACAAATAAATTTAGTAGTAGAATTGCAAGAGAGTTTAAGCCATAAGGTAGAAAATTCATGAGACTCCAAATCAGAGACACGAGAGCAAATAACATCGTTGCGCACATATGCGCAACAACCGCCTTTGGCTGAAAATTGAGGATAGAGACAGTAGGAGGTAACAGAATAAGGTTTGCTGTCAGCACACTCAAGCACCTGAGTTTCGGTTAGAAATAAGAGATGAGGTTTAGAAGAAGAGAGATGGTGTTCAACAAAGGGAAAATTAGAAAAAAGACCGCGAATGTTGCAGAAATTAATGAAAAAAGAAGACCGTGCATCGGGGCAAGCCGGACGCCGGGTCATGGCGGCACCATCCCCATCATCGGAGGCCGCCAACTCCCAAGTGATGATGGGGTGAGGGGTGGAGGTTGAGGGGCATTCTTTGGATGCCGCCCCTCTAAGCATCTCCGAGGCAGCTGTTGGTTTCGCCATTTTAGTTAACTTTGTTTTAGGTAATGTAAGAGTAAGTGCATGTAAAATGTGGGACATGTGAAGAATTGGGGTGGAGAGGTAGTTGGAGCATAGACACTCCAGTGTGAGGCGGGGTACGCTAGGGAACCCCCTGAGAAGGTGAAACGCGAAAAGGAACGAACCAAAGGGCAACGGAGTGAAACGGAATAGTCTAGCCCATCCTATCACTCCGTGGGTTATGCCCAATGGGGGGTACTTGCATCGCCTCGGACGGCGCTACGTCCTCCCCCTATAAATATATATATATATATATATATATATATATATATATATATATATATATATATATATATATATATATATATATATATATATATATATATATATATATATATA
>SEYY01021660.1:0-2500 GCA_009176605.1 Armadillidium nasatum
GTGTGTGTGCGTGTGCGAGTTTGTATGTGTTCACAGAGTATGACATAGATACCATCTGAAACTGACATATGGAGTGTTATTCAATTTTACATAAAGTCCGGTTCTGCTTTCGAGATTCGTTCTCAACATTCTTCCTACACAAATGCATTTATAATTTTGATCAATTAACACTAGTTTTTTTCATGCGTCGTACGCTATTAAATATAACAGTCTCTCTTTATAATTTATTTCAAATGATGGAGCTACTGTTACCACAGAATTAACAACTTATTTCGGTACACGACACTTATTCTCCATTAATTCCTCTCTTTATTCTGATTTCAACTTTGTTGAACATCACCTCTCTTCCTCAAGATTTCACCTCTTATTCTGAACCGAAAGTAAGGTGTTTGAGCGTCCTGTTAGTAAACCATACAGTGTTCTTTTTTACTGTGCTTGTCTATACTCAATTTTTAGAGGAAGGCGGTTGTGATTCCTTTGTGAGAGTGATTTCGTTTGTTCTTATGTCGCTGATTTGGGGTCTTCTGAATTCTCTACCCTAAAGCTTAAGCTCTCATTCCAAACTATTACTAGATTTATCAGCTCTGTACATCTATCTCCCAACTCAACTGACTATCCTAAATTCATCATCAATTTAGACTCCAAAATAAAAGAAATTCTCATTTAAGTAGTATGCATCATCCTCTGTGATTTGAATTTTCAACAATGTTTAATTATCAAGATACAGCTGACGAACTCTCCTTCCTTTTCTCTACCTATAAAAACTTCGAACAGTTAATGCAAAGCCTTACCCCTATATCTAATCGTCTTTTGTAGATGAACCCAGAAATCTTCATCTTTTCTTAACCTTCAAATCCTTCACAGCATATTATTAAAATTTCCCTCTCTGGGTTTTTTTCAATCACTTTTTTATGAATGTATCAGGTTCTATCTCTTCAAGTCTTGGGTACTTACATCAGTTTTTACAGCAGCAGTTTTTATATTTTTAATTTGATTAAGGAGACAAAAGACTTGCAGACTAAATACATTAAATTTCAATACTTAAAGTTTGCTATTATATATATATATATATATATAATATATATATATATATATATATATATATATATATATATATATATATATATATATATATATATATATATATATATATAATATATATATATATATATATATAATATATATATATATATATATATATATATATATATATATATATATATATATATATATATATATATATATATATATATATATATATATATATATATATATATATATATATCTATAATTATGAATTTTCACTTTGTCTTTAAATAATCTATAAAAAGAAAAGTCCTACAGAGGAAATTCAAATTTATTGACTAAAATCTCTACCAAATTTAGGAAAAAATTTTCAATTAATTTTTTTGTTTTTTTATAATTTCTGAATTTTATAATTAATTTTCGATAAATTAAACTTTTTTTTTTACTTTATATTAAATTGATTTCTCATTTTTATTTATATTTTATATTTTAATTTTTTATAATTTTTATTTTTATCTGTTTTTCTAAAAATTTTCTTTTACTTTACTTATTATAGGTTTTGTTATATTTAATTTTTTTATGCTTTTATTTTTATTATTATTATTATTATTATTATTATTATTATTATTATTATTATTATTATTATTATTATATCTTTTTATTTTTCATTTATTTTTTTAATTCTTTTTCAATTTGAATTTATTTTTACTTCTTGTATCAAAATTCCAAACTGTAAAACTTTCTTCATTTTCAAAACTTTACTAAAACGTGAACTAAATTCGTTTACCTTAAAGGTCTGTATATATATATATATATATATATATATATATATATATATATATATATATATATATATATATATATATATATATATATATATATATATATATATATATATATATATAATATATTATATATATATATATATATATATATATATATATATATATATATATATATATATATATATATATATATATATATATATATATATATATATTATATATATATATATATATATATATATATATATATATATATATAGTGCTTATAAATATGGCAAAAATTTTCAATTTATCTAGTTTCCCAATACAGATGAATTGTTAGAAAATTCAGACATAAAGTAATGTTACTAGAAGAGACATCATTGGTAGAAGGAGAGGGGCTATGCCCAAACCATTGATGAACGGGTTTGTTGTTGGAGATGGACAGGATACACTTCTTTAATAAGTTTGGGCATTTTTCAAATTATATTGTAATATGGGTTCAAAAATCCGTAGAATTTATTTTTAAATTACGATTTCCTTAATTAATAATATATTGGAAAGGTAAAAGAGAAAAACCAAAAAATCATTAACGTAGAAATTGACCTTTATGCAAATAATATATAAGACACATTTTACTAATTTTTTAGTAAAAAAAAAAATAACGACTGATTGATAAAACAGTATCCAGCTACGTAGTATCTCTAAAA
>SEYY01021660.1:27500-35000 GCA_009176605.1 Armadillidium nasatum
TCTTTGTCTTTCTACGTGCGCTCATTCAGCCTGTGCCGAAGAAGGGGGATTCTACTCAACTCTCTAGGTATCCGATCATTTCTTTGATCTCCGTTTTCTCTAAAGTTTTCGAATCTATTCTTAATAGGAAAATTTGGAAACATCTCAATTCTTCTAATCTTATCTCTGATCGCCAACATGGTGTTCTTAAGAAACGCTCTACTGGGGATCTTCTTTCCCTTCTCTCCGACTCTTGGTCCTCCTCTCTTAGAAATTTGGGTGAATCTTTTGCTGTGGAGCTGGACATATTCGATAGAGTCTGGCACAAAGCTTTGATTTCCAAACTTCTCTCTTTCGGTATCTATCCTTCTCTCTAATTTCCTTCCCGGTCGTTCTTTAGCAGCTGTTGTAGACGGACACCGTTCTTCTTTTAAATCTGTTAAGAGTGGTGTTCCTCAGTGTTCTGTCCTATCCCCAACACTTTTTCTACTTTTCATTAATGATCTTCTTTCTATTACTTCATCTCCAATCCACTCCTTTGCTGATGACTCCACCCTTCATTACTCCTTTCAGTTTGAAAGACGTACCTCCCAACAGCAGTTAATAGACTCGAGAAGGGTACCCTTGGAGCAACGAACCTCTGATCTTTCAGATATTCAAATTGGGACATAGAAAACATGGTTGTTTTCAATGCCCCAAAAACTCAATTCCTCCATCTTTCTACTCGACACAATCTTCCAAACAACTATGATATCTTCTTCGAAAACACATAACACAAACCTTCATCTGTTCTTAATATTCTCGGGGTATCTTTTTCTCGCGATCGTTCTTGAAAAGATAACATTACTTCTCTTTCTAAACAAGCTTCTAAGAGGTTCGGTGTTTTGAGGCACCTTCAAAATTACTTCACGCCACCCCGATTTTTGCATTCTTTTAGGGGTGTTGTTAGTCCCTGTATAGAGTATGCTTCACACATATGGAGTGGTTCCACTCATATAGCTATCCTTCAGAAGGCGGAATCTAAGGCATTTCTTCCCATCAACTCTCCTGCTCTTACTAACTCTCTCCAATCTCTTGCCCGTCGAATTGTTGCGTCACACTCTCTATATTATCGCTATTACAGCGGACACTTCTCTTCTAAACTCTATCGTCACATACTTCCTCCAATGAGAAGAGCTCGTGCCACACGCCTTTCTACACAGTCTCATTATATATATATATATATATATATATATATATATATATATATATATATATATATATATATATATAATATATATATATATATATATATATATATATAATATATATATATATATATATATATATATATATATATATATATATATATATATATATATATATATATATATATATATATATATATATATATATATATATATATATATATATATATATATATATATATAGTATATATATATATATATATATATATATATATATATATATGAGTGTGTGTGTTGTGTTACTTCAATTTTTTACAGATAATTTTTCTTGCAAAATTTTAAAGTTTATTACATTTCCTTAATTAAAAATAAAGTTATTTGATTTCTTAGTATAAAAATAAGTCGTATTAAACTTCATCTTAATGAATTTATTTAAAAAAAAATCTTTTTCTGATATTTAATGAAAATGTATTGATGTATTGGCAAATATCCGTGTTTCTAAATTTGCTGTTTTATAATATATATATATATATATATATATATATATATATATATATATATATATATATATATATATATATATATATATATATATATATATATATATATATATAATATATATATATATTTTAAAACTTTAAAAAATTAACAATTTATAAAAATAAAAATAAAAATAATTCCATTTAACAAATGCTTCCAAAATGATCAAAAAGAATAATTTTACCATCATGAAATAAGTTTTCAGAAAATGTATTTGACACTATTCAAACTCTTGCTGGAACACTAAGGTGATAAGAACAACTTGGACAGCTAAAAAGATCAAAAAGAGGAATAATTCTCTTTCTAAAAGGAAATGAATGGGCTGGAGCACTTAGTCTTATAGCTACAATATTAGGTGACTACTTATCTATCTGTCAATCTATTATCTATCTATCTATCTATCTACTATCTATCTATCTATTATCTATCTATCTATTATCTATCTATCTTTTATCTATCTATCTTTCTATATATCTATTATCTATCTATCTATTTATTATCTATCTATCTATCTATCTATCTATCTATCTATCTATCTATGAATTTTTAGGTAATATGCTCCATATATCTAGTAAAAAGTTTACTGTAGGTAATAAAAAATTAAAGAAATGTATTCCTGATTGCAATAATTCAATCAAGCCGTTTTTTTCAAAAGGCTTGGGGCAAATTCATTATTTGAAAGTTAATTGGAAGTGAAAAGGAGGGAATTAATTTTTGGCATCAAATTGAGGACAAGAACAATAAGCTAAATTATGCATCAATTATTGAAAATGAAACAGATGAAAAGAAAATTGCGAAACAATTAGAGACATTTAAAAAAAGGTTAAATGATAAATTTTGTCAGTCTGGTGGGGCTGTACTGACGAAGGAGGTAGTCTGGATAGAGGTTAATAACTTATTTAGTATAAAATATATTAAGAAGATTATATAGAATATGAAACCATCATTGGGCACAGATGACGTGTACTTGTTTCATATTAAGTTTGGAACTAAAGAATTTTATAAAATGATAACTAGATTTTTAAACGGATTTCTTATGAATAACCATGTATAAACCATAAACCATGCATAAACATGATAAATTTTACAATTATGTCAATTATAAAGGATCAATTTGGAAACTTGAATGATATTGATAATTATAGACCGGTTATGATTTCTTTGATATTTTTGAAGATGCTCGAATATGGCATTTTTAATAGGATGGAGGACTATGTGATCATTAATGACAGACAACATGATTTTAGACCAAAGTACTTTACACTACTGCTACTGTTACATTGAAAGAAACAATTGCGAGATTCAAGGGTCCATGCAGCTTTTTTGGATTTGAACAAAGATTTTAATAAAGTAAATCATAAGATCTTATTTAAAAAATTGATAGACATTTGTGTTCCGAATTTTCTTGTAAATATTGTAGTTAGGATGCATGAAAATCAATCAGCTTGTATAAAATATAAGAATGGTTTTTCAGAATTTTGGCAGAGTAGAAATGAAGTGAGACAAGGAGGGATATTATCCCCTCTCCTCTTATATGTATATATTAATGAATTAATTGATAAAATTTCAGAGTGTAAAGTGGGAACAAAATTTGACCTCTTTGTTTCTAACTTTATCATGTACGCGGATGACCTGGTGTTTTTATCACCGTCAATTACGGGACTACAAATTTTGTTAAATAAAGCGGAAAAATAATAACAAAGAAATGTTTGAGGATTAACCAGTGATAAAAGTGTAACGATGAATTTTTGTAAAAAGGATTGTAATGCTAAGGAGAATGAGAGTAAATTTGATTTGCCGAATGGTATACTAAAACATATAAATGAAACTTAATATTTAAGCTTTATTATAAATAAATATTTGGAAGAGAAATAAGATATTCAGAGAGCTAGAGATAAAATTTTTAGTAAATTTAATGTAATTTTAAGAATATTTAATTCTTTAAGTTGGGAGGTTTGTTGCATCAGATTTGATTTTATTGTACACCTTTTTAACGGGGCAGATTTGTGGACAAATTTGAAAAAAAAGTAGCCAGATTTTAAATCAATTTGCCATAGGTTATCATAAAGATTTTTTTAAAAAATATGTAATGTATCAATGAGAACGAGTAATCATGAAATATGTAATCAGGTGTTTTTATATTTAGATATTATATTAATCTTCTTAAAAAATGTACAACTTTTAGATTACTTTTTAAACCTTGCATATTTATTGAAAAAAAAGCAGAATTTTTGAAAAGTAAGATATATTGAGAGAATATTTAATAGTGTCTATGTGGGTTTCAGAAGTATTTCTGAATGATTTGGATGCTCTTAATGCTAGAATTTTTAAGGTTCAAGTTAGAGAAGATCCTCTTAGATAAATTTGCATTTTTATCGTATTTTTATTATATCTTTTATCCATGTTATGTACTATGTCTACGAAATAAACAATTAAAGTTTAAAGTCTATCTATCTATCTATCTATCTATTTATCTATGAAGCTGTTTATCTATCTATCTATCTATCTATCTATCTATCTATCTATCTATCTATCTATCTATCTATCTATCTATCTATCTATCTATCCATATATATATATATATATATTATATATATATATATATATATATATATATATATATATATATATATATATATATATATATATATATATATATATATATATATATATATATATATATATATATATATATATATATATATATATATATGCATTTTGCATTGTTAGAAATGACAATAGAATTCACTTCTTTATAGCTTAAGTATACTTTAAAAACGCCCCAGGTATCATGACTCCCTGCTGAGTATTACGATAATTGCTTCCTCCAAACTAATTTATATATATATATATATATATATATATATATATATATATATATATATATATATATATATATATATATATATATATATATATATATATATATATATATATATGCGCACGATTCACGTGCAGAAAAGCCTAACGGAATTTTGATTTGCAATAGAGAATCATTTGCTCAAATCACGCTCACGCTCTTTCCTGATACCATTTTAGGGAGTTCAATCCATCGAAATTGGGCTCAAGTCTGGGGAAGTAGTCCTTAGGAGGCCTCGTGAACCCACCAAAATAGGTATCAGGAATTTATCTTAGGTTGCAGTATCGCTATGCTCACCTCGCTCTATTTCCTAACCTTTTTTTTGAGTCGAAAATGGGGGAGGGGTTCGTTGGGGGGATACGTGAACAGATAAAAAAAGGTCAAGGAGGTTCCTGAGAATGCAACATTATGCGTAATTACATTAGACTTATCTTCTCATGCATCTGCTACTATAAATTATTTTTCTTTTCTTTTTTTTTTATTTCACCTCTGGTGGGCAAAGGTCAGAGGCCTATTAAATTTTCACCAGAGTTTGGGAGAAAATCGGGAATCTGGTCAAATTATAGGACGACATGTCCCGATACATGGCGCTTGAAGGTGTGCAAGTCATAGGAAGTTGGGAAAATAGATGAAGGGAGCATGTTGCAGATTTTACCAGTAGAGTACATGTAAGATTGAACATAGCTGTTAAGTCTGGGGTCAGAGAGTTGAACAGAGAAAGGATGAGACTGTGTAGAAAGTCGTGTCCAACGAACCCTCTTTAATGGAGGAGGTATGCGACATGAGAGTTCAGAAGAGTAGTGTCCTTTGTAATAGCGATAGTAAAGATAGACACTGATGCAACAATTCGACGGGAAGAAAGAGATTGTAAAAAATCAGTGAGAGCAGGAGAGTTGATTAGACGAAAAGCCCTAGACTTCACTTTTTCAAGGGTAGCTGTATGAGCGGAACCACCCCATATGTGTGAGGCGTATTCCATTCAGAGGCGAACAACACCCCTATAAAGAGCAACCAACTGGGGTAGTATAAAGAAATTCTGAAGGTGCCTCAGAACACCTAACCTCTTAGAAACTTGTTTAGAAAGAGCAGTAATGTGATCTTTCTAAGAAAGATCACGAGAAAAAGAAACACCAAGAATATTCAGAAGAGATGAAAGTTTGAGTTGTGTGTTTTAATATATATATATATATATATATATATATATATATATATATATATATATATATATATATATATATATATATATATATATATATATATATATATATATATATATATATATATATATATATATATATATATATATATATATATATATATATATATATATATATATATATATATATATATATATATATATATATATATATATATATATATATATATATATATATATATTATTTTTTTTTTTTTTTAAAAAAAAAAATAATAATAATTTAAAACTTGCAAAATAAATTTTATAAAGGAAAATATTGAATTTAAAATTCACGGAGATTTACACTTGGAGGATGCGAAACAATTTTATAGTTTCCTTTTCAAAAATTTTACTCAAATTATGATGCTTTAAATTTCAGTGACGTTAAAAAGGGGGAAAATAAGACCAAGAGATTTTAGAGAAGCAAAGCAAATAATAATAATGATAGTAATAATAATAATAATAGTAATAATAATAATGATAATAATAATAATAATAATAATAATAATAATAATAATAATAATAATAATAATAATAATTAATAATAATAATAATATACAATAATAATAATAATAATAATAATAATAATATATAATAATAATAATTAATAATAATAATAATAATAATAATAATAATAATAATAATAATAATAATAATAATATATTTTATATAATTTAATAATAATAATAATAATAATAATAATAATAATATATAATATAATAATAATGGATAAATAATAATAATAATAATAATAATAATAATAATAATAATAATAATAATAATAATATTAATAATAGTAATAATAATTTTTATTATTATTATTAACTTGTAAAGTATTTTAAAAACTTAAGTAATGTTAATTAAATAAAGTCTAAAATCTATTATTATTAGTATTATTATTATTATAATTTAATTATGTTAATAACATTAATAAGTATAATTATGTTAATAATAATTTTAATAATATCATCAGCAGTAAAAGTAAAAATAAAATTATAATTATTGTTGTGTATTTATTTAATACATTATAATATTTCTTACAAATAAATTTTACAAACAGTAATAGGAGAAGTGATTGTCGAAATCGTCAAAATAAAATTATTATATTAAAAGTTAAAATTGCTTTTCCTAAGCGAATAATTGCCACTCTTTTTCTTATTTAACCTTAAATTTTATTATTATTATTATTATTATTATTATTATTATTATTATTATTATTATTATTATTATTATTATTATTATTATTATTATTATTATTATTATTATTATTATTATTTTTATTATTATTATTATTTTTATTATTATTATTATTATTATTATTATTATTATTATTATTATTATTATTATTATTATTATTATTATTATTATTATTATTATTATTATTATTATCATTATTATATTATTATTATTATTATTATTATTATTATTATTATTATTATTATTATTATTATTATTATATATATTATTATTATTCATTATTATTATTATTATTATTATTATTATTATTATTTATTATTATTATTATTATTATTATTATATTATTATTATTATATTATTATAATTATTATTATTATTATTTTATTATTATATTATTATATATTATTATTATTATTATTATTATTATTATTATTATATTATTATTATTATTATTATTATTATTACTTCTATAACTGTCACAATTATTTATATTATTATAAGTAGTAAAAGTGCAAGTAGCATAACATTTATTATTATTTTTA